>JAHLJT010004567.1:1706414-1857857 GCA_031308135.1 Acheta domesticus | reverse complement strand
AAAAAAAAAAAACATAGGTGAGACACCCTGAGGAAAGTCCATGGCTAGTGATCGAAAAACTTCCTTTTTCGAAGAAAAGAAACATGCATTCGCAAATGGTGTTTAGCGAAAGCTGCCAGAAATTTTTACCGTAGTGAATATTGAAACGAAAGAAAAATCATTTTATTCGAATGTTTGTCTGCAAAGAACCCGAAAGTTTTTAGGATTGCTAGCATAGTATAATTTGCAAAAACGTATTTTATTTCGCATTTATTTTATGCATACTGTTGTAAATACCAGGAATTTTTTGAGGGTAAAGTGGTGTGGCGGAATGTTATATAATAGCCAGGAAACATTTTGAGTTATTCAATTTCATGAAAGCAGAATATAATTTCCCCAAAACTGGTATCTCATTTGATTTTGACTTTAGGCCTATTATTGTAAATACCAGGAATTTGTAAATGTAATGTTGTGTAGTTCAATGTTATGTACTAGCTAGAGAGCAGCATTAGTGTCGTATAGGAGCATTATGTAACACGTGAAAAATTACATTAAATAATTCCTTATAAATAACTAATTCTATTACTAATTAACTGAGTATCTCCTAAAAAAGTATATAACTCCTTAAGATGAAATATAACTTAAATATTAGTCCTAATGATTGTTTAATATTTTAAATCAGTAATATATGACACTGGGCTTTAAGTCACCAACCAACACATCCGAATCTCAAGACCAACCGAAACTAAGAAAATACGAAGTAAATTTTTAAAAGCCAATTAATACCAATGAACGAGATTCATAGAGTTTATACACGTCGGATAATACGAGACTCGATATTTCAATAAATATATCTCCAACCAATTCACAAATCAATTCACAAATGTCATCGGTAAAATCTATATACAAAAAATATTTTAAAATAGGCCGGAGAGTCGCTGCATTAAAGTGCGAATTCTGTGGTCACCACAATACAAAATGCATGAACCGAACATAGAAACGAAGTTTCATTAATTTGAAACAGAAAGGACGTGAAAAACTACTAGTTAAAAAAAAGTTGTACATGACCGAGTGTGTGGGTAACAATTTTTAAATGTGCTGCAGAATAGCACAAACTTTCTCGAACTAGTTAGCCGCATCGTAGTTTCCTGTTTTCTATAGTTTGGGCGAGTGTTTCAGTTTTCCGTACCCTCTTCCCACCTGTCATCTATCGCCGCCCAAACTATATTTTTTCACATTTTCTCAGTTGTTTGGTCCCCTAATAGCTGAACTGAAATATGACTTTGTAGAATATTATATGAGAGTAAAACCTCGTCCTATAAGAAAATTTTCCTTGAAGAATTTGGAGCCACTTTTTGAGAAAATGCCATTTACGGTGGTATGTTCTTGCCAGTCACTAGTCATACACTCAACCATTTATTATATCTACAGATTAACAATCGCTGCTTGTAAACGTGAAAGAAGCATTTCAATAATTATTTGTCCATAGTTAAAAGAGAATTATTGAGTAGTTGCTCTAGAAAAATTCTATTTCATAAGTTGGCAATACCTATTATAAGTTAGGTTAACGGCGCCCTTTCTTCCCTTTCTTTCATAGGTTGATTATTAGTCCGCATTATTTACATTGTGAAGTGCTACATTGCAAAGTGAATTATTGTCAAATTTTTTGTGGCACTGAAATTTTAAGTTACGGTAGTTTTATTTCGTACCCGAAGAGAAACACTGGTGACAATAGCATGATTTATACAGAATTGCTTCTAGGCCGAGAGCCAGTACTTCCGGTTGCGATAAATTCCACAGTAGTTATTTTATCAATTACTCTTCAGAATCTCGGGTGAGATATGCTACATTTAATACCAAATGATTCCTAAAGACAGTAACTATGTATTGAATAAAAGAAAAAAAGTAATTTCACCGTAAACTTCTTCAGTAACTTTAAAAAACCTATGTCCGTGAAACTTTTTCCATAAGAGACTGTACTAATTTAAACTTCTTTTATACAAAATTTAGGCCGAAAAGGGTAATTAGTTTCTTACCATCTTAAGTAACGGAGATTTTTCTTCCATTTAAAGAATTTTTGGGAGTTACTTCACCATGGTCGATCTGACGGAACATTCTACCTTAAGCGGATAATTGAAGCTCTTTTTCACAAAACATTTGAGTTCCCGAGGAACTTCCTTCGAAATAATTGGATTTGAATAAGTCCCGCACAAAATTAAAATATTGGTTACAAATTCAAGGGGCCGTGACATCAGCCAAATTGATTGGGGGGAATATAAATTTTCGTGAAAAGCCCTTACGTACGGTATAGCCGCTAGTAGTGGCCACAGATGAAGAGAAGTTTTGCCGTCAATCGACTTTTCAATATCAAGGACCCACAAAACATAGATTCTGACTACACAACGAGGTAGAGGAAGAAATGTAGTAAATATAGGGTAAAGATTTATCCACTTTTTCGTTACTGTGGCCCGATAATTAGAGTTTTGTTGTCGAAAATTCGCCGTTCTTCCCGCAACATAACAATACTTTCTCTATTCTACGCAAACAGTAGTCAGAAAGTAACCGGTAGAGCTCCAACACCGCATTCTATTTCGAAATATTGTTAATGGTCATGTAATATTATAATGTGACACTTTCTGCCTTCACACTTCAGCTACCATTTCAAATTGTTATACGAAAGCGCGAAAAATAATATTTTTTTAAATTCAAACGTTTAAACAAAAACCGCTTTCTACCATTGAATTCAGTGTAATCGCGTTCTACATAAATGTACCAACGATGCTCGATGCAGTATTTTAGCCGTAAATAAAATTTTCGAAAAATCAGGGATTTGCAACATCGTTCGCTGTATCCAACTCTTAAATGTCCTTCACAATACCCGACAACAAAATGTACTGAAATTATCTTGTTCCATTTTTTTTATTTTGAAAATTACGCAGGGGTTTATTTTGAATACTCCAAAATTAAATAACAGATTCAAATTCAGGGGGCCGTAACAGTCCGCCAGATAGATTGGGGGAATTTTGGTGAATACCCTGCTTATGGTTGAATTGCTAGCCTACTTCAAAGACGGATGGACGTTTTGCCGTCATTCGATTTTTCGGCTTTGAAGGACCCACAAAAATAAATTTTGATTTCACAACGTGTAATAGGAAGTAATTTGCTTTATATAGACACGTGCTTTATATAAACACGTTAACAGTCTTAAGATATCTTAAGATTGTTAACGTGTTTCTGAGAAGGCCTGCATGAAAGAGAACGTCTCAATTCCCACAAAGCGATTACGCATGGCATGGGATTCGAATTGTTTTTTTAAATATTTGAGAGACGTTGAAAGACAAAAGTCACATAGGGTTCAGAAAGGCTCTAATGATAAAACTGCTAAACTATGAAACAATATCCCATTAACTAAATAAATAAAGATAGCGGGAGAGCAGAGGGCGGCGTCCGCCGTAACCCCCATTGCTCCCCTCCACGTAAGAGAATGCCGGAGTTCCGACGAAGCGATTATTCATAGCAACGGAATTCCAAGCATTGGAAACAATTATTTAGGGTTGAGAAAGGTTCTAATGATAAAAGTCGTAAGCGATACAGTCGTATCTCATTACCTAAAGAAAGAGAGCGGAGAGAGCAGAGGGCAGGCGTCCGCCGTTGCCCCCAGTGGCCGCCCTGCATGTGAGAGACATGCCGCAGTTCCCACGAAGCAATTATTCATGGCGACGGATTCGGAAACTCGAAAGCGTTGAAAGACGAAATAATCGTTTAGGGTTGAGGAAGGTTCTAATGATCAGCCTTAAACGACGCAAACCGTTTCTCATTACTTAAAGAAGGAGAGCGGCGCCCGCTGTTGACCTTTGTGTGCAAGAGAATGCCGGAATACCTATGAAGTGATTACACATTGCGTCGTATTCGAAATGGTTTGTAAATATTTGAGACGTTCTGAAAGACGAAACAATCAAACGAATGGTTCTAATGATGAAAGTCCTTAAACTACGAAACAATATCTCATTACCAAAGAGAGAAAGAGAGCATGAGAGTGGAGGGCGAAGTCCGCTGTTGCCCCCACGTGTCCCTCCCCGTACGTGAAGAGAATGCCGGAATACCTACTGAAGTGATTACTTCGTAGCAACGGAATTCCAAGCGTTGAAACAATAATTTATGGTTGAGAAAGGTTCTAATGATAAAAGTATTCAATGATACAACCGTATCTCTTTACCTAAAGATAGAGCGCGCCGACCGCTGTCGCCCCTTGTATGTAAGAGAATGCCGGAATTCCCACGAAGCGATTACACATTGCGTCGGATTCGAAATGGTTTGTAAATATTTGAGAAGTTCTGAAAGACGAAACAATCACTGAGGGTTGAGAAAGGTTCTAATGATGAAAGTCCTAAACTACGAAACAATATCTCATTACCTCAAGAGAGAAAGAGGGCGGGAGGGCGGCGTCCGCCGTTGCCCCCACGTGCCCCCGCACCGGCGCGGGGCGTCGCGGCGCGGGGCGTCGCGGCGCGTGGGGCGGCGCTGCGCGTTGCGGCGCTCGTATCGAGCGGCGGCGTCGCGGCGTCGGTGGCGTCGGTGGCGTCGGCGGCGGCGTCGGCGTCGCGGCGCTGGTCGGGCGCGGGTCAGCGCGACGCGGCGCGACGCGACTCGCGCAGGGTGCCACTCGATTTCTGCGGAAGAAGAGCGCGAGGGCGGTGGCTCCAGCGCTCGCTGATTCTCTTCGCAAATGGCTCGAGTGGAAAGCGGGATGCGGCGGATGGCGACGAGTCTGCGTTAACAAGCGAGAATTATTCTCCGTTTGGCAGGAAAAGCATCAATTTCCCCTCATGAAATGAGTCGAAGCGCAGCGAGGGGAGATTGAACCAACAGCAGAGATTGAATTAGGAAGGCGAAGAGGGTTTTGCAATGAAAAAAATTGAAATATTCGTTCACTCATCTGCACAGCCTCCGGGAAGTGTACGTGCATCTACGCAGGTCTGAGGCATGTTATAATCAATTGCAGGAATGCAAGACATCAGAAATTAAATATACAAACAATCTAGTACGTAATCTTTGGATTCATGACAATTCTACATATTACATAATTTATAAAATACCGATGAAACTTCTCGTAATGATAAAGTTTAGGTAATATTTAAATACCTACATTTTTATCCATATCAACATATCTCAGTTACTGCTTCTAACACTCATTACCAATCATTGCCTATTAGGAGCCAAAATTATTTATTACAATATAATACATCAGCACAAATTAGTCTATCAAAAACTGCGTTACATTCAGCGTCGATATCACTCAACACTGAGAAACAAAGTATGAGAATTGTTTGAAATTCAAACTGCCGTGTCACGGTGTTGCCACTGAATTACCACCTGACTGTCGTGAATTACTAACCAAAATTTGAATTAGATAATCGCAAAACTTAAACCAAACTAGCCATATTTTTTTAAAAAAATAGGTGATTTTATGTGAAAACCTGATTTTATTAAGAAAAATCTGTCATCAATACTGTAATTGTTTTAATGATATTTATGCAATTTACGAAATTTCACAGAGATGGATTAAACTGAACCTTACGCAATTGCATCATATAATTTCCTTTAATTCAAGCAACAATAGCGCGAATAATACTTATTTTTTAAATCTAACGTAACCTGTTAAGGCTACGAAATAGTCTTCAGCAGTGTTGGGAAAACAATGAGATGAAATGTGAGCAGCTGCGTGTTGAACCAGAGGTAAATTCTACATCGATGACGATTCTGTTTGCTAGAATTTAGCAATTATGTTGTCAGCGCATAGAAGCGTAGGAATCTTAAAACAAACGATAAATACATCCAGAACAAGCTTATATGCCACCTGCTTGTTGTTAATATCTGCGCGCTTTTCCAGTTTGCTCGTGGAGACAAAAAGCTAATCTCGTTTTCTCCGCCAAGTTAGCTTGCCGAGCGATACCAGCATTCAAAGAGTTTATATTCTCGCGTCGTATGGTGCATCGTATGGTCCTGATGAAAAAGTGGATACATCTTGTTCCTACATGTAAATTACTTCCGTTTTCACCTTTCATGTTTTGTGGGTCCTTGATAGCGAAATATCGATTGAAGGCAAAACGTCTGCCTGTACGTCCATTTGTCTGTAGTCAACACTCGCACTTAAATCGTTGAGACATGTTTTCCAAAATTGATGCTCCCTGATCGTTATGAACAAACGCGAGACCTTGCGAGTTTCTTGGGGCGACTCTAGGTAAAGCATCGACAACTTTTTCTGATTTGTTTTAATAAATTGCTCCAGTTATACTTTCCCTATACGTACGTATATACGGAGTAGTGTTGCGGGAAAAAACGGCGGATTTTCGGCAGAAAAAAATTCATTGCCGGGCCCTGATAACGAAAAAGTGGATAAATCCAGTTGATAAATTAAGAAAACAATCCTCTAACACGTGGTGCAGCCAGAATCCCTGTTTTGTGTGTCCTTGATACCGAAAAACCAATTGAAAGCAAAACGTGTGTCCGTCTGTGAACAACGCTAGCGACTAAACCGTTCAGCCGATTTTCTCCAAAATTGATATTCCCCGACCGATCTGGCTAATCTCGTGGCCCCTTGAATTTGAAACCAGTATTTTACTTTCTTTTGGGGGTACTGTACATGCAGCCCCTGAAACATTTTCAAATTTTTTTAAAAAAAGTGGGGCCAAAAATTTTGACTAAATTTTGTTGTTAGATAGCCTGAAAGGCATTTAAGCGAATGGTGTAGGTCTCATGTTGGTTGAAAACTCTGATTTTTTGAAAATTGAAAAAATTCAACTTTTTTCGGCGTCTTCCTACAGCTACAAAATTGAATAAAGAGATTTTTCCTCCAAATAAAATTTGTTCTCCAAAGTGAGTTCTTTCATTAAGGTGAAGTACATTTTTTTGAAAATTTTAGTAGTTTTTGCAACAACATTGCGTGCATAACATTGCGCGCAATATGTGCTATTTAAAAATATTAAACAAGATTTTCTTAAAAACAACTCAAAATTCTTTCTTTAAACTTTTGTTAGGGATAGCACTAAATGTACTCTATGAGATGACTAAACGCCATATTACTCTATTCGTTTGTTTTTTTCAAAAATTACAAAAATGAATGTTTTTGACGAGAAACGCTTTCGCAAACACGTTCATACATATTCGCCACAGAGGAATGTAATAGGAAGGTAAACTCTGTTTGAGAATATGGGCCAGTGGAGATTGCTGCCCGAACAAACTTGAGGTTGCAGCTCCATCGAATGACGGAAATGTAATTTTCAAAATTTAGAACTGTAATATATGTTAAAATGTAAATAATTAACGTAAATTTATTGAAAATATGTTTAATAAAAATCTGTATTGAAATATTCCTCGCATATTTTAATGCGTAGTGGCCTTGTCAGATATATTGTCCTCCCTTGCATGGCTTTGATTTCCATTGTTGCACAAGCACTATGGTTTAGAGACGTTTTATACAAATAAAATTATTTTATTTCGCACACTTCACTACCCCGATATTCGTATAGTACAATAATGAAAGATTTTGTACATATATTCGTATTCACAAGAACACTCGCAAACTGCTGGCAGACTGACTTCGAGAGACTCGAATTTCCATCCAGAACGGCCAACTTTATACAAAGGACTCATCAAATTTACGTTTTGAATCAACAAACTTAATATCAGATGAAAACAAATTGTCCAAACTTCATAAACAATGCACCGAATACCGTCAGTAGTTGACTGAAGTTGTTTTCTTTCAATAACACGAAAATTCATAAAATTAGGTTGCAGCTATAGTGCGATTTTTCTAACTCTGCCCCTCAAGCCCCTATGGTGACGATGGAATATCACACGGCATTTCGCACCTTTCTCCGTCACGCCGCTAGAAGCCGCATGATCGCAAGCATTGCTGGATACGGTCGCGATCATGCGATATCTGGCGGCACGTCTGAGAACGTCGCGAAGTATCGTGACGTATTCCATCGTGAAGGCGTGCCTTGAGAGGCTGAGTGAGAAAACCCCTCAGTATGGTCTGACAGAGACAGAATATTGGGATTCCCCTCGGACTGCGTCGGTCGCCGCGCAGCGCTCCGCAGCGCTCGGCGACGCGCCGCTCCCACCCTTCTGGTTGCGTCATCAAAGGCCGTAACCCGTGTTGAACCGAAGGGCCAGAGAGTAAATGCAGGAACCCCAGTAATAGCAAATAGTATAAAAGATAATAGTGGAAACTCGGGCAAATCAGCATGGGCGGCACAAGGGACAAGCCCCTGGCGGCCTGAGGTGTACACTACAAGACAGGCGTAAATGATGCCAATAGAATACAACCGTGTGTACC
Source organism: Acheta domesticus (assembly GCA_031308135.1). Classification (NCBI taxonomy): domain Eukaryota; kingdom Metazoa; phylum Arthropoda; class Insecta; order Orthoptera; family Gryllidae; genus Acheta; species Acheta domesticus. The sequence goes on along the minus strand of JAHLJT010004567.1, from coordinate 1,849,537 downwards.
ATTGTCTATCATCATTATCATTGGTTTTAATTTACACATTAAAGTACTTGCGGCAGAGCATCAAATAACAATATCTACACAGATATTCTTCTACCAAATTATCTCTCAGAAAACTGCGAACAAACTTGACTTTCACACCTTGTAAGTTGGCACACACGAATTCTTGCGCTGTAGTTTACACCTCGAACCGCTGGAGAGCGCTGCTTTTCTGTCACCAAAATATTCGAGGAGTTTCCACTATTATCTTTTATACTATTTGGTAATAGAGCCGAGAGCCAAGAACGTGGTGCAATACCTGGGAGTCACGAGATGCCGGAGAGAGCGCCAGTTGTACGCTCTTTGGTTTCAAAATGATTTCATGTACATCGATATTGCTGCAATATCTTGATTATCGAAAAGTAAAATATATATTCCTAAGATATTATAAGATATTTTTCGAATAACTGGGGTGGCGCAACCCAAGCCACCATTGCTATGGATTAGAGGATGTGTCAGCGTCGTTTTTGTGTGGCGATATCTGTTTTCATGTGCAGGGGTAATTTTAAACGCTACTTCTGTCATTTTCTCGCCAGGTAGCGGTGCGGGCTTGTGTGTCTTCTGCCACAAAAGCAACTTCCCGATGGAGAGTGTAGCCTAGGCAATGATGTATATAAATACCACTAGATGGCTGACTCCGCCCTTTCCCAATAGGCGGAGGTGAGGCCGTACAGGGAGCCATGTTGCACGGCAAAAGCTTCGAATGTCAATTGCAGCCCATGACAGTTCGGTAGATTTTTACGAGTGTAACACATACATTGTATTTATTAACATGGTTCTGTTCCATCATAAGAAAGTAAAGCTGTAGGCAACAACAAATTGTCGAAATATATTGTATAATTTACATAAAACTACGAACAGCATTGACCGTGTGTTACCGGAGACTTTCAAAAATGAGGACTTGTTTTTTATGATGACATACAGGTACAAATTTCTTATACTGCTTCAGAAGAGATCAATTTATATGTTAATACTGCACGTGACAGTAAATTATTATTACTACGGCAACTTTATTATTAAGGATTCTTTCTCTGTTTCAATATTCCGTTTTCAAATATTAGAATAAGACGTACTTATTGTTCATGTGATTAGAAAAACTGCGTTTCACTCCAAATATCCCTTTTTTCCGTTCTTAATGGATGGTTGTAAATAACTGCTGGATTTAGGTGGCAGAGAGATATGAAAACACGTAGATAAATATAGTACATATGTACTTTTTATCGGCTGACATTTTTATTTGCATATGAATACAAAACTTTTTTGCAGGAACAAACATTCAAATGATACCTTTCACCATTGAAAGAAAATATTCAAATAATAAATAATGTTTCTTTTAATTTTACATAACAGGAAATAGAACAAAACATACATTTAGAGAATAAATGAATAGATTAAAATACATGTTCAAAACACGAACACTTAAGACTAAGATTCCACTACACGATAATGTGAAACCCACGTTATAGTGGTAAAACATGGATAAAACAGGCAAAAATAATTGATTTCCGGGGCCAATTTTCAAAATAACGATTACATTAAGTAAAGATCAAAATGAAAACAAAAAATCAAAACAAAAAATGTTTCACTAATCACTCAAGAGAAAACACACTACAACACACCGCTTTCGGCGATACGAACAAGGTTTTTGCCGTGCAAAATGGCGCCTTGGGTGGCCTCACCGCCAAGGCGACAGTCATCCATCTAGGAGTATATGTATACATCATTGAGCCTAGGGCAATCCATCTGTTTAGTTTGCTACTTGATTTTCAAGCGTTGTTTGATGGTGATCCTTGTTATCGTGTTGGAGATCACAATGGCGAAATGTTGGGTTCCGGGATGCGCCAACGCTGTTCGGCAGAGTAAAGAAAAAAGTGTCTTCAGGTTTCTCTTCGAGCGGGAAGACGAGTGAAATATTTTGATTTACGAAAATGAGTTTTTTGTATGTATTTGTGTACTTGGCGCGACAGCCCGTGAACGGGCTCAGGCCTACCGGCGACGTCCCTGCCTCGCGGCCATGGGTTAAGGGGGTTAGCACGTAGACACCGCACGCCGTATTCCGGTCTTCTCAACCTGAGAAGTGAATTTTCTCATCGTCAAACAGCAGCGTTTACTGGGTCGTTGGGAGGAAAACGTACTAATGAGTTACTGTAGTTAAATAGGAAATACATTACTGCCTCGTGCGTTTGATTGTTTTAAAGAATTCATAAAATAATTTCATTTGTTGGCCATTCATTCAATTGAAAAATTGATTATTCGTCTATTATTGCTATTATTACTGTTATTATTATTTTTATTGAGTTAACTTCGTAATCTCATGGATTTCCATCTAGAGTTGTGCTACTTCAAGTATTATTCGGTACGTTTCAGACAACGTATGAGCTTTATTAGTAGCTGTTTTATAAATTTTTGTGCAATACTGTAACAGATTTTTAATGTATAATGCTTGTGAAATTTGATGTTCTGTTTCTGTTTTACATTTTTCAAATATACTAGCTGAACCCGTGCGATTACATCGCACTGAAGGGAAACCTGTAGGACGTTAAAACAGAACGTAGATATCACATAAAAGATATATAAGAACATACACAAAATTTTACATTGAACACTTACAACACAATTGATAAATAGTCGCACACATGTTTGTCTTAACGGAACGCACAACAGATTTCCGCTTCCCGCCGCTTCGATTCACATGCGACAACCACGTGAGTTCTCCTGTGGCGGATGGTGTGCGCATAACCGCCATCTTGACAGGCAGCGCGCGGAGGGCACGCTAACTATCCCAGCCGCAAAGTTCAAACAACAAAAGTTTCCTAGCATTTTATTAATAACGAAAAGCTTCGTGATTTGCAATATTTAGTGATCTCCATTCCTGATTTTTTTATCTTTTTTTTTGGTACCTCATTTGTTAAAATCCGTTCACTATGAGCCGAGTAGGAGGGACAACAAATTCACGGTTTTAACGAAAATAATATATATGATGATGTGCTCGTGGCAGGTGCCATGAATGGCTCCGGTTCTGTGGCCTGCACAACAGAATTCAGGCAGCCGGAGAAGTCAAGAAGAGATCTGTATTGCCTGCAAATATCCTTGATTAAGTCAGATTTGAGGAATACAAATGGAAAGCAATTGTATTCGAATTTGAATAAATAAGTTTTTATTTTGCCAAAACAACTTTTCTCAGAAAATGGATAGATCATTGTAGTCTTTGTAGAATTTAAGTTTACAAGTCTCGCTTGTTTATTACCCTACAATTGTATGGTTTGAAAGAATGTTTGAGGTGGCTAAATCGGACGTTTATGGTACTGGTTCGTTTGACACGAAAAATATTGTTCATTAGAAAGGAGTCGGTTTTCAACAATGTGAACAGATGAATACGTCAATCATCATTTACGCGGTACATTTAATCATTCGTTTTACACAAAACGCTTTATCTTGTTACTTCATTTTAATGGTATTCTATTATTATGTTACTAATTCAATGGTGTTTTATTGGAGGATGCCAAACTCCTCCTACTCCGCTAATTACAAAATTCTACAAATAAAATAATGTAAATTTATAAATGAAGCAAACTACATTATTCTCGTGTTTATTCGTATTTCATTCATTCAATTAATCAATGAACTGATTATTTCAGTTCGTATTGTTCAAGCTTGAAATTCATTTTATAAACAAAGCAATTTCACAATCAACACGAACCTGTAGAGGTGACTCAGGACATCAACTGATGCCACTGCAGTGCCGGGAGGTTCTAGGTTCGAGTCTCGACGGTGGCAGAATTTTCGACACTAGCTTGTGTCCGATCAACACCAGGGGAATGCCGGAGCAGTACCCTAACGAACAGGCCACGGACTGCGCGTGATCTTTCCTTCCTCTTCCTTGCCTATCCCACTCCTTACACACATCAACATGCCCTGCGCTAACACACGTACAGGGAGCTCGGTCGGGAGCTTAGAGCTTGTCCCGGTTAGGGTGGTGCGCCGCTGGTAGGAGATACCTGCTTGGGGAAAAACCGATAGCCAACTGTAGGTCGGCGCCGAATCTCGCCATCCAGCGGGAAAAGATCACCGCCACCACCACCACCACCACCACCACAACAACAACAACAACAACAACAACAACAACAACAGGAAGAGAAAACATGCACTACACTTACGGAACTAATGACCTTAACGAATGACTCGCCCGGACCCAATCAACCCAAAACAACGGATTTTGACACCAAATCAAATAGTATAAAAGATAAGTGGAAACTCGGGCAAATCAGCATGGGCGGCACAAGCGACAAGTGATTGTGCTGCCCCTAGCGGCCTGAGGTGAACACTACAAGACAGGCGTAAATGTTGCCAATAGAATACAACTGTGTGTACCATTATCTATCATCATTATCATTGGTTTTAATTTATACAGTAAAGTACTTGCGGTAGAGCATCAAATAACAATATCTACACAGATATTTTCTACCAAATTATCTCTCAGAAAACTACGAACAAACTTGACTTTCACACCTTGTAAGTTGGCACTCACGAATTCTTGCGCTGTAGTTTACACCTCGAACCGCAGGAGAGCGCTGGTTTTCAGTCACCAAAATATTCGAGGAGTTTCCACTATTATCTTTTATACTATTTGACCAAATGGTCCTCGACGTGCTAACGTGCGTCGCTAGCCGACGCATACGACGTGCTGAGTTGGTGAGGGTGTTCGGCCCTCTTTCGGGCGAGCTGGTTCCCGCCTCTGCGCTCGCTCCGGTGTTCATGCTGTTTCATAACCCTTCCACACTTTCAAGAGCTTTTTAAGCAAATAGTATTGTATTGATCTCAGCTTCCACTAGCACATTTACTTTCGCAAGACGGAAATAAAAACGTAAACTTACCTAATCGTTCGGGTTGTAAACGTTTTTGATACCTCGTAGAAATTCATTCATCATAATCACATCACGGATATACCGTTTCACATGTAGTGACATAAGAATGAGTCGTAGTTGTTTTTAACATTTCGCAAACACGTCGGGATGCTAAACGACCAAAACTCATCACAACAATGGAGCGCTTTCAAAATTACTTCGCGGTGCAAATCATGAAAAAAAAATAACCATTAAAATTCTGCATCACAATGAACCCAACAATTGTGTAGAAAAATACAAGAAATGCGGATGCGAAATGTGTTCTTACCAAATATCATGCAAAAACGCATGCAATATTATACCAATAAAGATCACCGGTAGAAAGGATTGAATCTGCCATGAGCATTTATTTTCATGAAGTCCTAAAACAAGACGAACAACTCAATATATTGACCAATTCATTCATTCATTGACCCGGTTAATTCTGTTGACTTATTTACTGAAGAGGCACCGTAAACGTCTGATCAACCATGAAGTATTAGAAAGAACATTTGTTTTAAACTTGCCAGTATTCGTAATTCACATTGGGATATGTAGGATTTTCAAACTAAACTGCAGATCTGGAAGAAAATTAAGAAGCATATGGACCGCATCTACAATCGAGAGGAAGTAGTTCCTGTTCGTTTGTAATACATTTTAAAGGAATTGCTACAGGTAATACCACGCGCGCTTTGGAAATTGTCGATAAATCCCTAACTCGCGAAGCAAGTGGGGGATTTATTTAAGAATTTCCAAAGCACGAGTGGTTATTAATAGGACTATTTCACGAATGAAAGTACGACCAACAGAGTTCCAAAATGCACCAAATATTTAAAAAAAAAGCATTACTAAATCAAAGATATATTATTGTACATATGTTGTTTATTACTCATGAACACAGCGATCGGTACATTTTGCCTCTTAGATAGACGAATCGCAGCTAATTATTGGCCAAGAGGGAGGGGCGGTTAAAAAATGGGATAGATACACCGCCCTGATTATGGCATTTTATATGTATAGTTAAACACTTGGTTTTAATTTCACGAATATAATCGCCAAAACAATGGATTATGTACGTAATTCAATTATAATAGATTTAAAACACATCAATTAATAAGCCTTACTAAATGCACATATGTCACCATTATGGAATCCATTACATATTCCAATTGCACTTGTTTTATTAATAACTTATGTAAATGCTAGGTATGATTAATGGTCATTTTTAAACTTTTGAGGGTGGATCATCAGAAAATGCAAATACATAGGTAAATTATTGTATTTTCCTTGCAAGAAAATTGTCATGAATCGTATGTTTGGTTCCACAGCTCAGTTAACGAAGATGTTCGTAAGGTCCTTGGCTCTGACACATATGGGATCAAAAATTTGCACTTTGTCACAGTGATTTTCAGTATGATTATGGTAGTTTCACAATCATGATAAGAACTATTTCTAAAAGAAACAACTATATATGATCTAATATGCAAGTCATTCTACTCGTATTATGTTAATCTAAAACCATTCATGACAATTGTACCTTATATAAAAAATAATTATGTTTTCACATAACTTGTTGTTTTATGTTGTTTTTTCATCAATAGTTGGTGGAGATAAAATTATAATTGTCTTAATGTAGATGTATAGATTTGTATGTCGAGAACTGTTTGGAATAGTGTAATTTCTCTTGAATACCAGATAATTATTTTGTACCTGTATTGTCCATGATCATGTGAGGTTGTTTTAAGAATATATTTTATAAATACTATATGAAAAAAGTATTATTTTTATAAAATCGCCAGTTAGTTCTCCCCTATTTAAATTCTTCATGTGAATTTTAAATAGAGAGCAAACAACGGAATAAATATATTATGGAGGTTATTATCTCCTTTGGATGTCCAAAAAGTAGAGTCGGTACCGTGCACATGTCCAAGCTGCCACAACGATCATGAAGTGTCCGTTCCGGTCACAGGGTGCAGAGCTATCGATTTTCGCATGAACCTCATTGTAGATGGTGCCACTCTCATTTCTCCTCTTATTCCATATTCGTCCAAGTATTCACAGTGGTAGGAAAAGTTGTATTAATAATGATGTGAGATCTGCGAAATCGCTCCGAAACAACAGACGCTGAAAAGTGAAAGACTGGAACTGATTCTCCTGCTCCACATCTGAGTGTTGCTAGAAAGACACAAGAAGATGCTAGAAACAAAAACATTCTGAGACGCGCCACAGAAGATGGCCGTGTATTTAATTTTCCACAGTGGTCTCAGAGACCGCACATCACCAGTTAACGGTTATGTAAAAACCTGTTCTCAAAGTTTTACGTTTGCAATGTTACAATTTAAAAAAATACAAATTTGAACAAAAATGGGTCTTACGAATTTTTTGCCCTACGTGTACTTTGTCCTATTCAAGAAACAAATTAAAGAAAAAACGTGTACCCGTTTTTTAGCAATTCTTTTTACTTCTTCACTTTTTCTTTTTGCTACATAAGTAAGGTAATCTCAAAGTGAAATTTGGCAATTGTGCGGCGGATATCGGCGATTTTCCAATAGAAAAAGTGTTATTGTCGGGCCCTAGTAACGAAAAAGTGGATAAATCTAATTTCTATATGTAGAAAATTTCTTCCTCTGACAAGTAGTCAGAATCCGTGGTTTATGGGACCTTTTACCGAAAAAGCGATTGACGGCAAAATGTCCGTCCGTCTGTCCGAGGTCAATGTCGGCCGTGTGCCCCTCGATTTCCGGTTCTTATGTGAATTTTAAATTTTTTTGGCGGCTCTATATGTTTCTGCATTACACCTACTCGCTCTGGCGCTGGATGGGCAGTCGCTCCCTTTTAACAATTCTTCTGTCTGTGCTGGTTGCTTTTCTGTTTCCTTCAGCGAACCAGTCTCTCGTGCGCCTTTAAGTGTGGCTAACGACCTTAAGTTACGAAGATTACAGTTCATAATATAATAGTTCTTCTGTGTGCAAATCGTGAATTATGGCCACAAGATTCCGCTGGGTGTCCAATTGCACAAATTTAAAGCGGAAAACTGGTATTGGCTCTATGGATTACCAAGAAATGTGAGAAAGTGAGTTACATTTGTGGTAACATTCCCTGTACATGTTGTTTGTTGTTTCACATTCCTTTTTTATTTTACTTGTTTGAATTGTGACTAATATCTATTTGTTTTTAGGGTAGAGAATGTCTGAAAGCAATTCAGGATCAAAAACCCATGTGGGTGAATACACGTTGAGAAAATCTACGTCGGTAGAAATGAATAATTCGTGGATATTTGAGTAAAGTGTTCCAGTTGAAAGGAGTAGATGTATAATATTCATTGCACACTATGAGATGACCCCAATAAATGTGTTTTAATAGAAATTATGTAAATCTCAGTACCATCAGAAACATTCATGGAGGCAACAGTCGGTCACGCTCCACGTTGTGACTGGTATATAAGGTTTTATTACTTGCATTTATTTTATGATATTGAGCATTTTGCATGAGCTACATTACACCTAAAAGAACAAATAGGCCATTTGAATAAAAGAAGTAAATGTGAAATATACACAGGGCATAAAAGTAGAAAGTAAGTTACAATTCAGCCATTATATCGAACAACACTTTCTTGAGAAGAATGGTATAATACTAAATGGTACATAAACAGAACACTATTTCTCTACATACTCTCTGTCACTGCAGACATTTGTCTGAACGTTGCACTATTGTGGAAAGTATTACACGCATAAAATTAAAAAAAATTGGAACCGGTTTTGTGTAAAAATTGTGTAAACAACTTAAATTGCCTATATTTCAAACACGATTACGCTATAAAGTACTGAATTTTTGAAAAATTGTACATGACCTTCTTTCAATTTCTGTCTGTACAGAACGGTCTTCAAAAAGAAAACTAGTGGTTCTAAAACAGCATGTACTTTGTCACTATTTTTTAGTACCTTCATCCAATATAATATGTTTAGTCATTGTATCACAGTTTTTACCTTCTGTTAATTTCTTAATTACTTTCTACCATTGCTTTAGTATATTTTATATTTTCCAATAGTATTGTTACGTAATACTTTGGTTTTGTTTCTGTTAATTAATTCAACTAAATTATTTCTTTTGTTCTTGAATTCTTCCCTCGTTTCTGGAACTCGTGATATTTGAGTTATTTCGTGTGCTTCATCTCTCTTTCGGCGCAGTCCCATTTTCTTTTGTTCCGCGGGCGCCGAATGCGACTTGGAGTCGCGCGTGAGAGCGGCGGAGGCTTGAAAGGGCGCCGCGCGGGGGCGGGTGGAGGGGAGGGGCGGAAAGTAGGAACTGACGTAATGTGCGTTCACCATACATTGGGTTACGTCCGCCTGCCACTCCGCCCTCCGCCCTCGCCGCCGCTCCACTCGCGTCCGCACCCTCGTCGGCCGCCCCCGCCCCCGCCCCGCCCCCTTCCCCCGCGCCACCGGACGAGCACCGCTCTCGGCGCCACTCGGGGGCGGCTGGCGATGCTTTTCGCGGCCCCCCGCCCCGCCCCGCCCTGCCCCGCCACGCCCCGCCCCGCCCCACCCCGCCCCACCCCCGCCCCACCCCGCCCCACCCCGCCCCACCCCGCCCCGCCCCACCCCGCCCCGCCACGTCCCACCCTGCCCCGCCCCGCCCCACCCTGCCCCGCCACGCCCCTCCACGCCGCTCCACGCCCCGCCCCGCCACACCCCGCCACGCCCCACCCTGCCCCGCCCCGCCCCGCCCCACCCTGCCCCACCCTGCCCCGCCACGCCCCTCCACGCCGCTCCACGCCCCGCCACGCCCCGCCGCTCCCCGCCACGCCCCGCCACGCCCCGTCACGCCCCTCCACGCTCCGCCACGCCCCACCACGTCCCGCCACGCCCCGCCACGCCCCACCCTGCCCCGCCACGCCCCACCCTGCCCCGCCACGTCCCTCCACGCCGCTCCACGCCCCTCCAAGCCGCTCCACGCCCCTCCACGCCCCTCCATGCCCTTCCACGCTCCGCCACGCCCCACCACGTCCCCCCACCCGCACCGCCACACCCCTCGCCGACCCACTCGCCCGCCGCGCCCCGCCTCGCCCCGTCCCACCCTGCCCCGCCCCACCGCGCATCGCCCCGAGGCCTCGCCCGCCAGCCCAGCAGCGCGCCCTGCGCCGCGCCACTTTTATGGCGACTTGTGAAGATAACGAGCGACAGCAGAGTCCAGCGGAGTCACTCGGACGGCGGCGAGAGGAACCCAAGGCACACTCGTTCAATGCCCGCGGGAGATTGGTGTATTTGTAGGAGCAACTACCCTACAATATTCCAACCAGGGGTATTTGATATGGAAAGTAGGTAGACTTGAATGTGAGCGTTGTAAGTGATAATGATATAGATTGGCATGTTCTTTAATGTTTGTATTGCATTGCTTATTGGCTTCAAATATTAGTTATATCGTGAGTCTGATACTCCACTATCCTGCTATTGCGCAACTTCAATTCAGTATGCGATTTCCCACAATCGCTACCTCTAATATTACTAGTTAATACTATGAATAGGACACCTGTCTTGGATAATGTTACAAATTCCAACCCGCAACAAATCATATTATTTCCAACTTTAGTGATTTACACTAAACTAACTACACTAAAAATCAAACAAAAGAAAAAATATATTTTAATCATTTATTTATTATCACAAAAATATTTCAATTACAAGTCACAATTCTAAGATAAAAATTTTAGTTAGAAATTTATCGTACAAATTTATCGTAACCTGTTTGATTATTGACACCTTATTATCAATAGAGTAGTTGCAGATACTTCTGTGTCATAGCGTGTAAAAGAGGTTCATCTATCATTTAAGAGAGCATTGAGGTCGGCCCTTCACAGGTCGATCTTCAGCTGCCTGAAAATGGAATATTTCTCCAAAGGACGACTTCCGTATTTTTGCTTTAAAGACAGATGAAGTATGTGAAAACTTTTAACCACACTTTCTTCGACACCATAATATCGCTTCCGTAGAACTCACATCGCTAATGCTGCAAATATTAGTGATGCTACTACAGCACGTACTGTCTCCCATTATTTCTAACTTTCTAAAAATTCAAAGATCTCAACGAAAATTATTGGAAAGGATTTTCAGAAATAAAACGTTTTTAATTCAAACTAAAATTATCCGAAAACTGCCTTTCTCGAGAAATTCTATGTAATCTTATTTCATGATCTAATTTTTGAGAACAGATTTCATTAAGGAGTTTAGAGTGATACAACAGCATGTACGTTGTCGTATTTTTCTAACATATTTCACTTTTTGCAAATTTAGATAGGTCATTGAAAATGAAACCTGCGCCACCTTTGAAGCGTCATTTTCTCTTCCCCAGGAAGAAGTATTTTACGTGGAAAAATGTCATAAAAACATTTTCTTTGGGTATGTTCTATGTATCCAGGCACTAGTTGAAACTCCGATTTTTCGACCTCCGGAAATAAACCGGGACTCCTCCGACCTCCGGAAATAAACGACCTCCGGGTAATAACTCCGGGAGGACCATACACAGTTTTTTCTGACTTTTTGTCGCGGTTTTCCCTGTAACCCTTTAATCTTATGTCTTGTAGAGAGACGATACAAATTAGCTTTACAGAGGATAATATTTCCTTCAACTTTTGTATAAAATATTTGTTTCCAAACCTATCATCAAACGAACAACACCTTTCAACAGTTCACTTGTCCAAACTGTGTGTAAATATTCGCATGTTTGTATTACTACACTCAACTTACAATGAATATTCTTCTTCTTGTTCTTCTTCTTATTACATGTAATACTATTATTTATCTCACCGTTGGAGTAAACTTTGCCTCACAAAAAATACCCATTGCCAAAAAAATGTATAAAAAATGGATCGATGTGTATGTGTGTGCTCGTGTTCCAGCTTAACTTTTCAACGCGGGAACAATCTCATTTCAACCAAACCTGATATACATTATTACTGGGGAATTACAACAGGGGAAATAACACTGTGGGGGCATGACACCCCTAGAGAGGTGGCTGGGAAGGGGATGACATTTACAAACAAAATCATTATGCAACCCGCAATGTACATACCGCGTGTAATGCACACTGAGCGGGCAAAGCAGACGAGACGGGCAGGGCAGTATATGATTATGATAAATGCATACCCAGACCACGCCATATATTCATCCGATAAAATATAGCTGAATGGCGAATATGTAATTTGCCTATTAAATGCAAAGTAGAATAAGATGCTATTACTCACCAATTCCAGAATTAACTGGTGAATGATTTCGATACTGAAAAGTGGTGGATACAGTCCGTTGCAGGAAACTTTTCGAAGCATACTTCAGACTACGGCTGGATGAAGTTCCAATTAGCGAACACGATGTGGCTCAAGTATGTCGGTGCGTTGCGGTGACGTGGAATAACACATATATGATAAACTGGAATCAGAATGCTGGTGAGAGTGAGAAACAAAATGTGAAGTATTGAGAATTTTGTTCCAAACAGTTAGGCAATGTGTACAAAGTTGACCGGAAGTTACAATTGATTCTCGGGGACTCTGGTAGAACTACACGAAATAAACGCATAATGTTTGTAATTTACGATCTGTTTTAGTTATTACTACCTTCTAAAGCTTCGGTGCCATTATTAAACGGGGTTCCCAGACGGTCACCCATCCAGTAATCCGTGGTATCTCGAGTTGTTTAAATTCCACTTCACGCAATTGCAGTTAATCATGCCGACCGTTCCAAAACCTCTGGGACGTCGAGTGCTCCCGATGGCGGAATATTAATTTTGAAGAAAGTCGCTTGAGCGCGTTAGATTCCAACAAACGGACTTACTATAAATCATATTATAGAAGTTAATTTACTGCATATAGGAATAAGCTTTACCTACATTTTCGGTATTAAGGCCCCGGTATACGAGGTTTTCTGTAAATAAAAAAAAATCGCCTTTTTAAGATTTTTGCCAGAGCATTACAATACTTTCTCTTTGCTGGGTAAGTACGAAGGAAGGTGACAACGTAAAAAACAGAGGTGGATGAAATAGTCAACATGATACATAATTCCCCCCAAAAAAAGGCTAAAATTCACCACAGCGTGTAAATAAAATGTTCCAACAACTTTCTGCTAACTGGTTATAGTGGAATGCGCAGTGAAAAACACGCGAAATGCCTCGCCACATTCCCTTCAACCGCCGTCCATCAGCCCCTCTTCCACTCGCAACGCGGAAACCGTCGCGAGTGGCTGCAAATAATTCCATTCTGTTTTTTTATTGCGTTGTGAATATTCCAGCGCATTGGTTTATTTATCACACGAAAAAATGTCGTATTTGTTTCCCCTCTATTGGAAACTTGTTGAAAAATTCGCCAACATACTGAGCGTCGATCGCAGTACACAACAAAAGAAAGCCGTGTTTCACGTGTACACTTGTGGTGGTGAAAAATACAGAAGGTATTTCTAGCCAGATCTTTTGACTCTAGAGTGCGCTGCAGGTGAAATACTGAAAACAACCCCCTGCGTTGGAAGCTGACGCCAGTGCCTGCATTTGGGGAAGAATCAGTTTTTCTTTCTCACCTTACTACGTGTATACGTAGTGAAAAGAAAGTCTGATCAAGCTGCTGCTGAAGTAGGCGATTTTTCGAGAGAAGAACTCAAATTGGCAGCTGCAGAAACGAAAAACTGGATAAAAACTTTACATACATGTAATACATTTCCTCTAATACAGTGTGTAGTCAGAATCCAACATTTTAGAACCTTGATAGGGAGACGAATTGAAAAACTTTATTCACCACAATATATGTCTTGTTTGTTTGTGGTCAACGCTAGCACTGAAACGGTTGAGGCAATTTTCTGGAAAATTGGTCTTTAATAAATGACAATTTCTTCCATATCAACATTATATTAAAGTAAACAATACAATTGTGTTTATAGATACATGTTCTAAATATTAGGTCCAACAACATTTTGTTGTGAGATATTTAATTTTGAGGATATTTCTCATTACCGAGTGCGATATTGATAGGTTTGGATGCTAAATTAAATTTGTTTGCATTGTGGCTACAAAAACGAATGGTACGAATAAAACGCATAAATTCAATACTGCAAATTAAATTAAAGACCACATATGCTTTAAAATGTCAACGTTCAGTGGCGGTTTTACCGTTAACCTAAATAAGCTACGGTGTGGGCCCTCAAAGTCCAAGGGGCCTCAAAAACTATTTAGCAAAATTTCAAATTTGCTGAAAATGTTTATAAAATGAAAATATACAAAATATATAATTATATCCTATGAATAAATAAAACCTAATTAATTTTATAAACACTCTATTGGAATTAACATATTTACTCCAATGCCAGAACCATAATTCTCATCTATTACGTTTTGAACTTGTTGCGTGCACGAAAAAATTTGTCACACAAAATTCCGTCACAGCGTTGTGATTCGCTGGTTCAAGAAGTCTCTTTACTCGACGTTTGGCCTATTTGAGATCACTGATTTTAAAATAATAAAATGGGACAAATAATGTATTCAAATGAGAGCGTCCTTTATTATTATTATTATTATTATTATTATTATTATTATTATTCCTCTAATTCAACTAAAGACGCAAAATATAATTTTGGACAATACCTTGCCCAATAAAAGCAATGACTAGCACTTCCCAGAGTTTGAATGTCCTGGAGTTTTGCCAAGTTCTTACACTAATTTTTTGGAACAAACCCCAGAGTTCCGATAACTATCAGGACGATCTTTCCTTTCACTCCTCTCATTCGGTTGATCTCGATTTCCAAACCCATGTATTTACGACGTTTTTCTGTCACATTGGTTATGACCTTTTGATCGCAAAGCACAGAAACATCTACAAGTAGTCACGATTTTTCTCCGATTCCCGGAAATAAAATAATATCGAGTTTCTTTGACTCTATTGTGCGATCAATTTTAATTTGTTTGTCGCACCACTTGAGGCACGTGTTTGGAATTTCAAGGGCGGTACAGATCTGCCAGTGGAGGTAACTACACATCCTATTGTGTCTTTTCAAGTGGTCGGTCTTTGCTAGAAGTGGACAAGCTGAGACAAAACGATCAATGGTTTCTTCTTGTTCATGAATATGTGACATTTATCGTCTTGGAAACTTTGAGAACCGCTTTATCATAATGTGTTCTCAAGGCCTGATCTTGAGCAGCAATTAGAACTGCTTCCGAATCTGGCTTTATTTTTCCCCTTTTAAGTCGCATAAGCGATTCATCTATATTAATATGCACCTTTTCATTCTTTTGAGATATTCTTCATGGAGTGGTTTGTCTCTCCACGATTTCTTTGTCATTTTTTGTGTCTCACGTATCAAGTTAAGTGTCATCAGAAGTTCAGTGTCTGTTTTTTGCTTGTCTTGCATAGTTATTTTTGCAATGCTTCTTGCTACACTTACAATGCCTCTATTTCCCATTCTTCGGTTAGATTTAATGATATGTCTCATGACTGGATCATCTTGATGACTGACTACATACATTGCCTTGTGCCAGCCCACTATTGCATTGTGCGAGGAGGCCTCAGTTTGTCTGAGGCCTCTTCGTCCTTCCTTACGTGACACATAAAGTCTAAATACATCAGCTCGAGGGTGGGAAACATGATGCATTGTAAGCAATTCTCTGCGTTTTGGACCAATGATACTATTGTTTTTGCTCAGTAGAGTCAACGAACCCAAAACTGTTTTCGGCTACAGACAACGTCAGACTACCAACTGCGGATATTTTATTTCTTCAGTTCATAACGGACTGCAAAATAAGTCTCACTCTTCTGTAATGCTTCCTGCAAAATCTCTCTTCCATTGTGTCGTTCGAGATGTTCTCACATTCTTCAATATTCAGATATTTGTAAGTTTTACCGGCTCAAGATCTTGAATCACAGTGAACATATCAACTTAACGTCCCTTACGTTGTCATTTTGCCTATCCTTGAATTGATTTTTGAACACTTGTCAAGACCAAAATTCATGCAGATGTTATTGCTAAAATCATTGACGGCAGACATCATTTGGGAGAGAATCGTTTCATTCTTAACAAACACTTAAAGATGATGCATTGAAAACAAATATTATACTGGTCTTTCATCACCTTGGAGCATATAACCATCCACAACTCTCTAGATAGTGGAATCAAACTAATGCAAAACTGCAGAGGGAATAGCGAATCTCGTTTGAATATTCCCCTGTTAAATGAATATTTCTTGTTTCTACTACTTCCTTTGATATGTGTTATTTGCAAACTGGTACTTCACGACTTCGTACTAGCCTTGAAAAATAAGTCGATGAAACTCAATGAAAACGATAAATATACAGTGTCTTCAAAATATTGTGTTATTCACTGTCAAAGGTCTTTTGGTTGTCAACCCGACCGTTATGTATTCATTTTCTTACATCATTCAAGATTATTTAATTTAGTTGCTTGATTTCCTTACAGCCCTATTAATTTTTGCGACATCCTTTCTATTCAACCGGCAACAGATGAGTCTTCTGTTGGTGTCTGTACTTTTTGTTAGCCACAGCTACAGTTATTACTTTAGTACATTACTGCAGTACATTACTGGCAGTACATTACTGCCAGGCTTGCCTTGCAAGTGATTTGCTTGTAGTTCTTCGCTTCGTCTCCTGCTTTGGGTAGCAGAGACGTGAGTTGCAGAGACATTACGTTTGTTTTCTAAAATTCTATTAATGAATTGTGAAAAGTAGAATGTAATGCTGTCAATTTATTAATGCAATAATTTGGGATCTTATCATTTCTGCGAGTATTCCTTTCTTGAATGTTCTTAATTGCTTGGATGAGGTCCTCTTCCGAGAATTAGTGAAAATGTTCCACTGTTTCCCCAAGTTTATAGACAGCATGATCTTCAGATTGGAGACGATTTGCGTTTTTGTTGTAGGATCTCCTTATTTTTGCCCAAAATATTTCGACATCTTTTCAAGGAGAGGAAGCATTGCCGTTCACTTTGTCACAATTGCGGTAGAATGTCTTACCGTTTGTTTTAAACAACCCATTCTGTACACGGAATATGCGCTTGTAAAGTCTAATTCGTTGAGCCCCTTCTTGGATTTCCTCTTTTAGCTTCTCAGCTACCATGAGCTTCGTTGTCATTTGGAATTTGGTTGTTTGGTTCAAAGTAGAGTGTTTTTCGTTGAACTTTTGAGGTGTGCCTTGATTTAGAAGATGCCTCTGCTAAGAGTGATATTTCGTACCGAGTGTCGGCTATCCGCTTCGTAATTCTTTTCGCCCATGGGAGTGAGGAGCTGTTTACATTCTCCGTCTTGGTTGCGTTCCGGAGTGGAGACGACCTCGCTTAGGGCTCATCCACGAGATTGGCGACCAGGTGGACTGAGCAATTTGCCGTCGACAACATTAACTCCTACGCTTAATAAACTGAACACAGGTGTGTTGTCCGACCATCTACACACCTGGACAGTAAGATATGGTGCAGTTTCACCGCTGATGAAAAGTTTCTGCCCGTTTAACACGTTGACTGCCGCGTGGCGCCATTTCTAAGTCATTGTACATTCCTGGTCAGGGTGTACACATGACTTGGGTCGGTTCGAATCTTCATCTAAAACCGTGCTTAGCTGCTATAAGCCTATGGTTAAGTCGAAGGGAGAGGCCGATGTAAAACAAACGGTGGTTGGTCCGCATCGACGTCGACGGGGTTCATGGAGCTAAGTTTCAACGGTTTTGCTTCTTCTTACGGAAAAAAATACTCAATAACCACCGTTTGGCGCTTCAGGAGCGCTCTAGTAGTATAATTTAGCAACATAACAATTGAAACGGCAAAAACATGCTACCAGAGGTCTGCAACGGTTCCTGTGCGGGCACGAACGCGACAACAATGGGCGAGCGCTATGCGAACAGAATCATTCTGGGTAGTAATGGGTAATGGGTAGTGGGTATCTTTTCAAAATATTGACTTGCATTACACCTCTATTATGTGTAAAAGTAGTGAACCATCTAACTATATAGCCCGCAGCGATCAGCAGATCCTGAGCTTGTCGATCTGGCCAACGGGTGCGCCCCGCACGCTGCAGTGGAGGTGGTGCTAGGCGCGGCTGGTGACGGTGCTCCGTTCCGTGCGATTGTGACGGTTATACAGGTGTCCGGGGAGGAAACGTCGAAACTTAGAAAATACGCTCTTAAGACAATTCTAAGCGTATTTTGTCTAATAAACTACATGGATATTCTGAATGGTTGAGCCGCAATAAACACTCAAAAGTTGGTTTGAAAAAATGATTTCTAGGCCAAAATTTGCATTATAGAAGCACAGAAACACTCAAGAAACATGTTAATTGTTTATTACTTACAAAAGAAATGAGTATTCGATGAAACAAAATTCCCCAATTTAGAAACCAAAAATAGTCTCCAAATTATGACAAACCATATGAACTGTCCATGGTGGTTCCGTTAGCTGTCCCCATAAATTCAAATAATTCAAATCAACCAATCATCGTCCTTTAAGCTGCTCGAATGAATACAGGAGGGATATTTGTTCTCTGTGCTCGAAACCCTGTGCTATCTTCGTTTTTGTCTCCCTATATTTGTCGTTTATTGTCTCTCTATGCTTATACAATGTCTCTTGACTCCTGTCGTTTGTTTTTTCTTTCCGGTGCATAAAAACGAGAAAGAACGTCTGATTTTTTTTCATTTTTATTCTTAATAGTTGAGATAATAATATCTCTATCTCGACTTCGGATGAAAATAATTTTTCCAAAGAATCCCCAGTCGTTTCCCCGTCCATTTATCCCCACAACGAAAAAAATTCCGCATTTTGGGGACGAAATTCCCCCAATCTGACTACCCTGCCTGATGCCTTTTCAGTACCGGGCACGTGCTTCCACTCAACCTAGTGAACGGCGGCCGGCCCTTTCCCCCCATACTCTGGCGCCCTCAAAAACAACGACCCCACCCTGAGGTGCACTGCCTGCCCAGGAGACAACGCCCTTAGTGCCTGTGAAGGGACGACTGTGCGTGTGCCCTTCCAGGTGGTACGTTGCGACGATGGTGAAGTGCGACGTGGTATGACATAGTAGTCTATGCGAACAAATAGCGCCGCGACTGCATGCCACACTCCACAGAAGCCAGTGCCAAATCGAGATGGCAGACTATTAAGGGCCATGCAAATGGTGAGTGTGATCCGTAATTAGAGTTGCCGACCGTCCTCCATTTGAGATCAGTTCGCCATTGAGGTCAATTATTGCCTTCTCGTCCTCCGTTGCATTTTAAATGTCTTCCTTTTAGTAAATTTTTTAACATTTGTTGTCATTCATTTTATCACATGACTAACATATGCTACGTTTATAGCTTAATTTAGAATAGAGAACATGAATATCCTTTTTCTGAACGCTGACACACGCGTGTATGTGTGCCCTTGTCTAGCGTCTAAAGTAAAAAAGAGACGCTCAGACCATCATCTGCATTTTGTGAATGAATCTTTACACTTGAATCGCAAATGAAAAGATGAAAGAAATAGAGCTGATGTTAGTCTAGATTAAATATTTATAAAAAGAAATGTGTTGATGCGGTTTTTTGTTGTTTTTTGCTTATCGAGTGTCCTCCCTTTTACATGAACGTTGCTGGCAACCCTATTCATAATATAAAAAACGTAAATAGCATGTTAGAATGAAGAGTGGTAATAGGAATAGTTTTCAGTTCAATTCAAGTTTAATATTCCTAAATTAGATATTAAGCACCCCAACATAATTTATCTGCTGCCAATATAAAGTATGTAATAAATTATATAAATAATTACGTGTAATTACAAGAAAATAAGAATAATGAAATGTTTTGTAGGTAGTGCTCAAAAAAGAAAGCAATGAATAGTGAATTCGCACTGGTACCTAAACTCTATATTTACTTTATGCCCGTTTCAACACGTATTTATTGTACCAACAATGCACATATTGTGGAAACCAGATTCGCATCTTTTATGAGCCATGTCAAATGATTGCACAGTAGCTAAATAAATGTCTCCCGTCCAAACCTAACACAATCTAGATCTTTCAAAGGAGCAATATCGAAACAGCAAATGAAGGACCTCGTTTTCAAAAATCTATTGGCACTGAAAAGTGCATTTATGTCGGTGTTTCCACTTCTTTAAGTAAAGATGATAGTTGGTCCTTATTGAATCAAGTACATAAAAGTGTCAGCATTTGAACGATTCCTGTGAGTATTCGAAACAAATATTCAAAAATGAAACGCGGTATTGTTACGCTAGTCTTTATTTTATGGAACAAAAGTGTACGCGAGATTGGTTAATATACTCTCTACAACGTGACAGCTTGTACTGTTTTATGTGCTAGTTATTTTCTCCTCTTATAACTGCACTAGGAAATTTTTGGCAAATCACATTCTACAGATTGGGAATGGTGGATCTGAATCAGCGTTATATCTCTCTAAAATAATATGCGACGATTTAATAATTTTAATGGCACATAAAGTTCAAAAATGAATTTTAGATATTATTGAAGCCACTTATTTTAGTCTGTGTTGATTGTATGCCCGATGTAGAGCATATTGAGCAATTGACAGTTATTGTACGATATGTATCTTCTGAAACTGATTGTCCAGTGGGACGTTTCTTAACATTCCTTCCGTTGGATGATAATTATGAGAAAAATATGACTGAATCGGTGTGAAATTGACGATTGTAAAACTAATTTTGATAAATATAGAGATCAGTCGAAGGATAACGTAGCTAATACGCGAGGCAAATATCGTAGTAGGTAAATTATAATTTTGCAACACAATAAGTACGCCACAAAATTTCCTTGTGCTGGACATTCATTAAATCTGATTGGTCGAACTGCTGATGTATGTGGCCTAGAAGCAGTCGGTTTCTTTGCCTTTGTTCAGCAAATAGTTCACGTCAGCCTGGACGGCCCAGGTCGCCAAGGCTGTTCTGCCTCGTGCCTCACGGGTCGCGGGTTCGAATCCCACCCGGAGCGTGGATGTTACAGTAGTTACTTACAATGAGTAGTTGAAAAGTGACCTTAAATAAGATAAAAAATATACATTTTCTTTTCTAGTTTCACAAAACGGTGGCCTACATTGAAACAAATTGCTTGGATTCAGAGTCTGTGCTGCCGAAAATTCTATCTGGTACAAGTTGGTAAAGGACTTTCAAAAGCTACGCAGCTTTACAAAATTATGAATCTTTTAAAGATGCTTTATTTCGCCTTCAAGGTTCACAAACATCACACTGCCGCACAAAGAGAGAAGGGAAAATAATTCAAGATAAAGTGGACGAAATTGAATTTGTCGTCATGCTGTTATTATGAAATGATGATACAGTGGAACACTTTCATCAACGTAGAACAGTAATTCAAGGCGTTGAAACTTCTTTTTGAACGAACGCCAAACTATTTTCATCTCTAATTATTAGATCGAAATGAACACATTTGATGGCATTGAATCATCAATCAATTCAATCAAGAAATGAATATATTTGTTCAGAAAGAAAAATTAAGAGAGAAATAAAAGAGCAGTCGAATTGTGTAAATTGGGTGCTTTTTTATTTCTGGATTAATTTTTCTTTCTGAACAAATATATTAATTTCTTTTGTAAATAATAAACAATGTACATGTTTCTGAAGTGTTTCTATGCTTCTAAAATGTAAATTTTTACCCAGAAATAAATTTTTCAAACCAAATTTTAAATGCCTATTGTGGCTCAACCATTCGGAATATCCACGTGGTTTACTAGAAAAAATATGCTTAGAATTGTCTTAAGAGCTTATTTTCGAAGTTCCGACGTTTCCTCCCCGGACACCCTATATAAGTAGGTTTTATAAACGCTAGTTGGTCCGCATCAAAGATCACGGGGCAATGGCAGTTTAGTTTCAACGATTTTGCTTTTCTTTACAGAAAAAAAGTTCAATAACCTCCGTTTGGCGCTTCGGGGGCTCTGTAGTAGTAAATATTTAGCAACACAACAATTAGTTAACCCTAAAAGTTGCAAAAACATGCTGCTAGAGGGCTCCAACGGTTCCTGCGCGCGCCAGAACGTGACAACAATGGGCGAGCGCGATGCGCACAAATTTAATTTGGGCCAAACCAGGGCCACCCGCGATCCTTCCTTCCAACTCGCCCCCCCTCAGAACGTGTTGTTCAGCGACGCCGCCCCTTTGGCTTACTGCCCGTCCCTCGATCTCAAAATCCGGGAATCTCCCTCGTCGCAGATGTGAAGGCAAGTGAGGAATCCGGGACGGCGTCCCAACGTTAACAACGTAAACAATTTCGTAATTGTATTTTTAATTAATGTTTAATAATTGCGTCCTAATTTGTGAGCAGCTTCCTCCGGCTACATGCCTCTACCTTAATTATTATTAAAACGAACTGAACGAATGTTCTTTGTTAAAGAAACTGCCTCTACGGTGATCACTCCCTCAACAAATCTAATTTTCAAGTTATATTTGAAGTAGGAATTATTTTCCATTTGTTTCGCAGCGGCGGATAACCCCCGCGCGCAGCTTAATTCTTCTGTTTAAGGTAGAATTAAGAATCCTCGCCGCTTCCCCGCGCGGAGCATTTCTGGGGCGACGTTTCCTTTCCTAATCACCTCGCTCCTTTGACCTCAAACGGCCTACTACATTCCGTAATTAATTTCTGGCTGAGGTAGGAGAGAGGACCCCTCCGCTCGCTCCGATATTAATTCCGCCCCCCGCCCGCCCCCCTTCCGCTGCAGCGGGCGGGCGGACCGACCGGTGTTCGTTTGTCTGAATGGCTGGCTAATTGTGACGAGGCGGGCGCGCCCTGCGGCCGGATGCTCGTTTATTTCTACGTCAATTCACCGCAGACTTTTGCCTGCAGGTGATGAAATACTTGCGAACTCGGCGCTCAGAAAGCCACGATTCGGTTTGTTGAAATGATACGCGCTTACCCAGTCGAAAAGAAGGAAGACTTCAGCGATAACAATGAAACACAACTAAACTAACAAAGATGCTTAATCGCTACTAAAGCCGCCAAAGATGCCTACAGGTAAACTAGCGAAGATGCGTTTCCAATATGTAGATTAAATTGGGAAGGATTATCTATAGATACAGTGACTTTCTTACTCCTCATTATGGGTTGGCAAATACGTAACTTCTGTATTGTATATTCTTCTTAGGGGCATTCATATAATTAAAATGAAGTACAATTTTTTCACTCTACTTCAGTCTTTCTTAATTGGTTGATATTAACTTTCCCCGGGTTCTTTAAATCAAAGATTTAAAATTGTAGATCTTGTACATAAATAATACTTCATTATCTGATGGGTACAATATGAATTTTAAGGATCTTAAGGATTCATTTTGGATTCTGTGTGCCAAAAAGTTATACTTCTATCCATCTTGTTTAAGTGGAACAGAAATTGCACCTCTTTCAAAGTCAGGTTCCCTTAGGCTGTTGAAATTAATTTATTACCTTTAAATAAAACGAATGTATCAGCTGGATTGTTCTATAATTTTTAATTTTTTACTGGTACGTTCTTGCTTGTTTTTGCCTTTGATACGAAGCTCTATGTACTCTGCATATTTTATCTCGATGGAGAGGATTGTCGTTACGAGGGGAATATGAAAACAGCTGAATGATGATACATATTATCTTACGGAGGGAATTATGAGAGAAAATTATGAAGCAGAATTACGGGATGGAAATGTGAAATGACAAATCGAGTCAAGTAAACATGGTTAATGAGTAAATATCAATATGAATAATTAAAATTAGCTAAAAAATAAAATCTTGAACGTATCATACGCGTTAACTGGTTCTAATAATCAGAAATTAGCGACGAAAATCCCTCGGGCTTTTGTAGTCGCTCTATCATTGCAGCCCTTATAACTCCCTTGGTGCGTAAATAACTCTTATAGCAATATTAAGAGAACTGAAAATCACAATCATAATTCCTTCATAGAGAACATCATTATACCGTTCCGTTTCCTTTTTATGTCTGTACGAAGAGTTGAGCTTTCGAAATGCAACCCCTAATTCAAAGGTAGATTTTGCCTGACATCCGAGGCAACATTTCTATCTCTCGGATTCGCCGCGCGGCCCAGCTGCCCGGGGCGGCGGCAGGCAGAGTCGAGAGCGGGAGCGGGGAAGGGGTGGGGGAGGGGAGGGGGGGCAGGCAGCGGAGGCGCAGCGCCGTTGCCCGGGCAACACGGACGCTCGACCTGTTAGCATCTGTAATGAGAGCACCCCGCCCCCACCCCACCCCACCCCACCCCACCGTCTCCTTCAGATGTGCCGTGTGTGCAGCGCTACGTTTGCCCAGAGCCACATTCTATTTCCGATGACCCCTATTTTCTCCTTAGTCTGATTCTCAGCTACCTTCACTGCAACCGATAGGTACCTTCAACGAAAATTCTGTATATTTTTTTTTTTGGATTGATTGGTTAGCGTCTCCGGGTCATAGGTATCTAAGGTCATTGGTCCCGTAAGTGTAGTGAATGATTTTTCATCGCGAGGCGGCGGTGATCTTTCCCCACTGAATGGTGAGTTCCAGCGCCGACTACCGTTGGCCAACGGGGTTTTCCTCAACCAAGTATCTCCCACCAGCAGGAGATCGCTCCAGCAGGAACAATGTCTAAGCTCCCGAGTGGCCTCCTGGCATGTGTGTTAGTGTCGTGCATGTAACAATAGCTGTAAGTAACGGGTGAGCATAGGGCAGGGAAGAGGAAGGAAATATCGCGGGCGATCCGTGGCCCGTTAGTTAGCAAACCCTGTATGCGTTGTCCCCAAGTAAGCGCATTCGATAGCAAAAGTGCCTAATCTAACACTGCTTCAACCCGCTGTTTTCTCTATTGTACCCGCGCCTCAGGATTATTTTCAGATTACACCTTAACTTGTGGTACAACACCAGTATTTATTAATCGCATCATGTAGTTTAATATCTTAAGACTACTGAATCACCGCCATGGATGTTCGAGGTGGCTTGAGCATGTGCCCACTCAGCGACTCGCTTCGAAAGGTCGCGGGTTCGAGTGCCGCCGTGGGCATGGTTGTCTGTCACTTCTCCCGTCATGTCTGTGTGTTGTCGCGAAAGGCCTTGCGAATCTGCTGATTACAAACCAAGCACCCCGCATATGTGTCTGTCGTAAAGGTTAATATGTGTCCCCGTGATGGAAATAGCGGGTACCCGGCGCGAATAGACGACATCGTCATCCCCTGAATCTGGAAAAATCCTCAGGAAGAAAAAAAAATGTAAAATCTAGACAATCAATATTTTTTTCGATTCTGAATTATTAATTAAAGTGTTTTACATGTCCGTATCTTGCACTAGATGTTCTACAAGTACACACATTTTCTGGCATTATTTCAAACTTTTGGAATTTTTGAAAATTCAGAAAGTTCAACGAATATAAAACCTTTGTCATGTTTTAAGCGTCCATTTCTCTATTCGAGGAAAATATTTTAAAAATTAGAACTGTTTTGAGAAAATGTTTTTAAAAATATATCCAAAATATTCAACGAGAAATTCTGCAAAAATTCTAGTGTTTTTCAAAAATAGTTTATGTTCTTATTTAAAGACCTAATTTTACTTCCTTGCTATACCACATACATAATGAATTGTAATTGATGAAGGATATCGGCAATTTTTCGGCAAAAAACTCTTCTACTAATACAATAATTACTACTAATACAATCGTATCTGAATATGAGACGCTGGAAAGCGGCATGTTCTTAGGGATTTTTATGAGGCAAATTGATTGGTTCTGAATTTGGCTACTGAAATTTTAATTGAACATTGATTTGCTTATCAATATTTTACATTTTATGCTTTCTATACCTCTGATGGATAATCAAAGCTTCAAAGCTTAATTTATGAAGTAGTGATAAGAGATAGAATGTTGAAATTATACTCGTACATTATAAAATAGTGTAATATTGATATATTATGAGCCAATATGCATTTTACTTACTGTAATATTAATGAACTTATTTATTGATTAAAATCTTGCATTTTTTGAACACTTTTTTTCGGCGAATGCCCTGCAATGTAACATTATACTGCCAAGTGAATCTGCAGAGCTGCTTCCACCCAGCAAACACATTATCTCCGCGTAGCGAATTCGATCTCCGGTTCTTAGAATCACTACGGCATTCACGCTACCCTGCGCAATATGACTTACAACCGAACTGAACGTTCCCGGCGCTTTAAAACTTCTGATACTACAACACGACACACCTTCTTGCATTATTGCGAACGGTTACGCAATATAATATTGAAATTCATGTTCGTGTAACACTTAAGCCATTACTTGAAAAAAGTCCAAATCAATTTAAACGAAGCACCTGCGATATGAATCATCAATGATTTAAACAACGAAGAACAGTAGTAATTTCTTGTACAAAAAGAAGCAGACATGAATAAATCACGACATATAGTATTTACAGCGCGTTTTACAGATAAGCAAGGATTATTTCGAGTAAGCTTGCCTTCATTACTTTCAAGTGAATCCAGTTGTTTAAATGAATCCTTAAATAGCATTGGAGTAACCTGCGTCGGTCCGGATGTCCTTGCATCTGTCCGTCGCTTACGGTTATACTTCGTTTTTTCTTTCTTGGCGCTCGGGGGTGTGTCAATAAAATGGATTATCTCACGGTATTTCGCGTCGTTCTCCGTTGTGCCGACAGGAATCGCATGATCGCCAGCCCTGCTCGATACAGTCGCGATCATGCGACGCCTAAGCGACACAACCGAGAACGACGCGAAATACCGTGAGATATTCCATTTTATTGACACACCCCCCGTGCG
This sequence comes from Acheta domesticus, assembly GCA_031308135.1. Lineage (NCBI taxonomy): Eukaryota > Metazoa > Arthropoda > Insecta > Orthoptera > Gryllidae > Acheta > Acheta domesticus. The sequence continues at coordinate 1,822,866 of JAHLJT010004567.1, read as the reverse complement.
CCAAGAAAGAAAAACCGAAGTATAGACTCCTTCCGTCCACCAATCCAGAGACGGAAGGTGTCATTCAACGCGACTCGGTCTCCGGATAGGGTTCTGACGATTTGTTTGCGGATCCGTCCAGAAGATTCTACAAGATTTTTCTAAAAACATGTTTCACGTATTTTAGCGTCGCGATCTGGCGGTGGCCGAGCGAATCACGTATCCCAGTGCCATCGCCTCGGTAGACATCACAAGCCGATGCGATGGCATTCAAATTTGATGCGAATGAGGCGGTTCTGGGACCAGATGATGAATGAAACAAGTGAATAACACAGAGAATGCATCTCCCGGTTTACAGTTTACGGTGTGGGGCTTGGATCAGGAAGGAAAAGATTCATTGTCACCATTGTCTTCACATAGGAAAATTATAGTTTTTTTTAGTTTTATATTTATTTGTGGCGCAACTGATTGTGCTAATGGAAAAATCTCTTTTGTTAATTTCAACTACAAAATTATACGCTAAAATAAATGTTCAATTATAGGAATGTTGAAGGATTTGTTGATTTGAAGGAATTGTTGAGGATTTGAAGGAATGTTGATTTGTTAATATAAACATTTTCTTCATTACAGCAGTGCTAAAAAACTCATCATCTCGCTCACAGTTGTAATCTGCAATATAATTCTAAAAATACACCACTTGATTTGCAAAAATCGAGTGAATTGTGAAAGTAATAGGATTAGAAATATCATATAATCCACATAAAATATATGATTATCAATTTTTGAGACTATATTTGATTAGGAAAATACAGAATGCCCATTTTATTTAGATGATGCGGTTTCTTAGAGCTCTAGTGTAAGACGCCTGATAACACACCGAAAGAATACACTTCCAAACAAGTATTTTGGGAGCGTTCGGATTAGGTTCTCCGAATTCTGGGAGGTTAGCGGCCGTAGCTGGAAAAAGCATTCGACTCGATCAGTTGCGACCACACTTTTATTTAATTTTATTTCTCAATAGATTATTTTTTATGGACTATGCTCCATGAAATGAAAGGGCCACACAACTATGTGTTTAAAGCTTCATTTTATTTTGAACTTGCATTCGGAATATAAATTACTGACGTACGAAAATATTTTAAAACATGTTTAAAGCGTCGGCTCCGCCACATTCAGGAAGTGTATATTCAGCGATAAAATATTTTTAAAGTAAAAGAGGTGCGAAAATTAAACATCACGAGCTAAAGGCCATCCAATATTTTGCCTTGTGAATGCTTTAAAAATATGATTACAAATTTATCGCTTTTTATTATTTAATTTTTTTTCTGGAATACAATGGAAACATTTGTAAGAAATTAATTCTATTAAAACGAATACATTATCACAAATTAAAAATCAAAACATGCATCCAGCGTCCTGAACAGTGAGAAATATGATCGTCCATTAATGAGAATTCTCTGAATTTCAAATATGGTCTGTGGAGTGGTTTGTCTCTCCACGATTTCTTTAGAATTTTTTGTGTCTCGCATTTTATGTTAAGTAGCATCAAAAGTTCAGAGTTTATCTCATTCTGCGTGTCTTGCATAGTCTTGTTCGCAATGCTTCTCGCTACACTTACAATGCCTCTGTTTCCCATTCTGCGGTCAGATTTCGTGACCTGGCTCATTATTGAGTCATCTTGATGACTGTGTACATACTTTCCCATCCCGAGTACTGCGTTGTGCCAGGAGGCCTCAATTTGTCTGAGGCCTCTTCCTCCTTCCTTACGTGACACATAAAGTCTATGTATATCAGCTCGAGGGTGGGCAACATGATGCATTGTTAGCAGTTTTCTGGTTTTTCGATCCATGGTGCGAATTTCCTGCTCAGTCCAGTCCACTAGTCCGGAACTGTACTCGACTACAGGCACCGCCAGACTACCAATTGCAGATATTTTGTTCCTAGAGTTCAGAGTGGACTGCAGAACCAGTCTCACTCTCCTATAATACTCCCTACGAATTCTCTTTCATTGTGTCGTTCGAGATGGTTTATTATTATTATTATTATTATTATTATTATTATATTATTATTATTATTGGCTATACATCACGATTAAAGATGTTATGAATCGGCTAAATATAAAAAGTATTACGGGTTGCAACCAGCAACCTAAGCAGCAAATCTAGGGACTACAATATTTTGCGCAAAATGTGGGCTGTTCCAAATAAAGCAATTCGTTGCACTTCTTAGTCTGGGAGTTTTGCCAAGTTGTTACACAAATTTTGCGGAACAAATCCCAGAGCTCCGATAACTATCGGGACGATCTGTGCAGTCCTGTTATGATTCGGCAGATTGCGATTTTCACCACCACCACCACTACCACTACCACCACCACCACCACCACCTCCACCATCATCATCATCATTATTGTTAATAAATAAAGTACAAGAGTCTCATTACAACTTTATTTACACTATGTAAATAATATTCGTAATAACTGAGGCGCGCAACCAGAGCACACTAAGAGACCTGCTAAGAGACAGACTGAGATGCGCGATACTCCTGATATACATAGGCTGCACCTAGATGGCGCCACTGTCCAATGGAACATTCTTGTTTGTAGCGTGTAGCGTGTGTAGCGTAGAAGTTTTCGGCGAGGAGCGCCCTCGCTGGCATCGCCCCTCCGGCGACGAACTTGTTCGCCTCCAGTCGTCTGCCGCCGCCACGCGCAAACATCTCGCCTGCCGCCTCTTTCCCTCCACCGCCTGGGAGGGAGGGGGGACGGGGACTAAGGAAAGGGCTGCCGCTGCGGCGGCGTCCGATTGAAATGACGGGGAGGCGCTAATCCCATTTACCTTCGTCACCGCCCTCTGGATAATTGACGCGGAGCCACCGAGGAAACTCCCTCCCCTCCCTTCCCCTCCCTCTCGCTCCCCTCCATGCCCTCTACCTCCCCTCCCTCTCGCTCCCCCATGCCCTCTACCTCCCCTCCCCTCCCTCCTCCCTTCCCATCCCTCTCCCTCCCATCCATGCCCTCTACCTCCCCCTTCCCCTCCCTCTCCTTCCCCCTTCCCCTCACTCTCCCTCCCCTCCATGCCCTCTACCCCCTCCCTCCCTCCCCCTCCCCTCCATGCCCTCTACCTCCCCTCCCCTCCCTCTCGCTCCCCCATGCACTCTACCTCCCCTCCCTCCTCCCTTCCCCTCCCTCCTCCTCCCTCCCCCGCCCTCTCACTCCCCTCCATGCCCCATACCTCCCCTCCCACCCCTCTCCCTCCCCTCCCTCCTCTCCCCTCCCTCCTCTCCCCTCCATCTCCTCTCCCTCCTCCTCTCTCTTTGCTCTTACCCCCCCTCCCGCCCGCGTGAGGCGTCTGCAGCAATACAACCAACGAGTTGGAATATATGAAGACTTCGGGGCAATAACATGCTATGTCACTTTTCGTGAGTTTGGAATATTGCATTCTTCACATTGGGATAAAGAACATTAATTTATGTATTATACTGCCATCTTGCGGCGAATCTTTAAAACAAAAATCCATTATCTGGATACATCTATGATGCGTCGAAATACACTAACATCTCAATTTCATCAGAAATGTAGCATAACAGGTTGTTGCCCCCATTTCTTCATATTATCCACGCACGTTTTCTTGAGCACTCGCTTCGCTAGTTACGAAAGGAGCGAAGAGTTTGGTTATTTTTACAAAATAAATTGTATATCAAATTTGTAGTTCGTTTTTCAATGCTAAATACTTTCTATTACACGGGAGAGATCATTTCTAGTTATCATATATTGTCGTCAACGCTAGTTGCTATAATTTATTCTCAATTCAAGTAATATTGGCAAAAGAGTTGAGGTAGGTATTCGCGGCTGAAGGAAACTTGCACGTATAATATTATATAGAGTGGTTGAAGCGCCGCCATGTTTGCAGCAAATTGAAGACATTTTTTTGCAGCCAAAGCAGCGCCGTAAAGATATTATTCAATGAAATAATCTTGTCCTATTTGCATGTTATGTAATATATATATCGGAGTCTGTTATAGAAATCATAATTAAGAAAGAACTTACATGAAAAATATTGTATTTATGCTTTGATTACTTCTAATTTTACTTATATGCTGCACTGTTTACATACTGAAGGCAGTCTGTATAAACCCATAATATAATTTAAATACAGTTAAAAGGAAAACACCACAATATAGAAATAAAATCTGATACAAACAGCAGATCATTTCAGTATAATAACAATTCTACACTTCACCCTTCATGTTTTGACTAAAAAAAACATGGCGGACCCTAGGTTTGTGAGCGCTGAAATCATAGGATCAACCACTCTATGTAGTATATTTTAAATACTTGAAAACCACTGGACTACCTTTAATCCCACATGGTTATTAAGACACAAGAGAACTAATAATGCTACAACAGTAGGCCCATTCCGGAATGAGTAACAGCAAATAGTATGTAGACTACGTAGGACACTTTGGACCTTTCTCGTACTATTAATGAGAGACGTTGCTCACTAGCGAACCTAATGGCATGACCTGAAAAATTGGCGACTAATTTCAATTTCAATTCATACACAAAAGTTTTTGGAGTTCTTTGGTTTCTAATAAAACTATTATTTATATTATTTATTTTTTGTTTTCTTTTATATTTGTGTATTAAACTTTATATATTTGAAATATATATGTAAATGTACAATACCACGAGCATTACAAGGAATTTCATCATTAAATATCTGCATTTCATTTTTGAATAATAAGTATTTACATAATAAAGCGCTTAGAACGCGAAGTCTGTAAGGACTTATAAACTTCTTGCCTTAAAACTTCTCGTAACGAGGAAATAAAAAAACAATTCTCCTACATTTCATAATTTGTGCAAACATATACAGCCCACACCTTCCAAGTCACATAAAAAGTTACTAATGACCAAACGAAAATATTACAATCACTCAGCGAAGCGTATGTAAACTGCAATTTTTTTCAAAAAACTTCATACTTGATTTCACAATGCTTATGACAGGTCTGCAATAGCGTTCCAAGAGAGGCGTTAACTTCAAGTGTCTCCCGTTATATAGCAGTGTGTCATGTATTGCCTCTATATTATTTGGTAATAGTTACGTAAAATTATAATTCCGAAATTTATGGCAGAATTATCATAGTCATAACTTCTAATTCCCATTACCAACCGTAGTGCTGTAGACGCGAAAATTTAATTCGTTTAAAGGAAATATATCAACACATTCTCGATGATCTAAAACTCTGTTCCATGCTCCCAGGAACACCATCAAGGAGAAGTTATTCTGAAAATTTCAAACTGCCATGTCGCTACGTTCCCATTGTTGCGTTTGCAACTTGATAACACTGTAAAGAAACTAGCAAGAGAAGTGCGAGAAATTCTAATTTGCATCTTCCGAAATTGGAAAATTACGATGAACTACTCATATTTTAAACATATGAATTATAATTTTTAAATAACATTTTCAGAGCAAATTTCAGTTCGCAAAAAATCTATCACTAATATTGAACTTTTTCAATGACAGTTTTTTGCAATTGTCAAAAATTCAGAATTCGGCCCAAACGAGACCAGCGCCACTTTACCATTCTATGCAAGATAAGGGGAAACAAATTAAAGAAAAATACGGTGCAGTATTTGAATGAATAATTGTTTAAAAATTACGTATTTTTTACGCAAAGAAATAACGATCTAATTGAAGATGTTTTTGTTGAAAATATTTAAGAAAAACGTCTTCAATATTATGGTTGTAGGAAGAAAAAAAATTGAACTGTTGAAATTTTCAAAAATTCAGTGGAATCAACGAAAAAGCTTCCTATGCAATTTCTTCAAGTGCCTTTTGCTCAATTCCAGGAAAAATTTGGAGCCTTTTTTTAGAAAATTTGGAAAATGTTGGCGCTTCGTATAAAGTATCTTCAAAAACTAAGATGTTCATTTCAAATGTCACGAAATCAGTCAGATCGATCGGGGAATATCAATTTTGATGAAAATCTGTTTATGGTTTAGCCACTAGTGTTACTCACAGACGGATGTTTTGCCATAATCCAATTTTTCGGTATCCAGGACATACCAAACGTGTGAGAGAAAGTGCTTTACTATATGTAGGAACAACAAATATCCACTTTTTTAGCAGGTCCCGGCAATGAGCTTTTGTGTCGAAAAATAGCCGTTTTCCAGCAGCGCCACAGGACTTCCTTTGAAATTCTCTATTTTCACATAATAATAATAATAGTTATAAATATATTAATTTTATAATTAATGCCTTTAGTCTTTAGAAATGTAACTCTTCGTTTGAGATCTAGAACTTTTATCGTCTTTTCTTCTCTCCCTCGTTCCTTCCCTGTTTTTGTTCCTGGCAGTTTGAGGCTTCCCTGAGAAGTCTAGCGAGTCAGAGTGTTCTCCAGACGAAGTTCGGAATCCCGACTTCGGCGAGGATGTTTGCTTGTGGGCTGGGGCTGGCCTACCTTCCACCCCTATTCTAGTTCTTGCCGAGCGGATGACACAGAGGCTTGAAGGAGCTTTACTCTGGGCCGTTGAATTTTCTTCCGCGCGCGGCATGGATATTGTGTATTTAGACACGGGGACAGATTCGGACTACAATGTATCATCTTTTAACTTGCTTCCTTCTGCTCGAGACTGAAATACTGCAACCGCCACCCTATATTTTAACAAAAATACGTCAACGTCCCGGCTGACTCATGTGGCGCATCAGTCAACTGACTCCCCTGACCTTGAGTGCAAATGATTGTTTCTTTTTAAGAAAAGATAGGCAGACAACCTTTTTTGTCTCGGCCAGAATTAGCCACTCCAGCTTAAACTAATTTAGGATTCTTTCTATTTTGATCTAAGGGCAATGGGAAACTTACAGGATTATGAAAATTGAACATGATAGGCATTGCTGATCCAAAATACATGTATATTCAAAAATAAAAAAAACACAAATACAAAGCACATGAAAATATGAAATACCCTAAAAAAGAAAAACACAAAAGCACTCAACTTATGTATTTCTCGATCTATTAGCATTTGTTTGCCAATGCTATCAGAATCTTGTTATTTATTAACTTTTAATTATTTTACTTTGTCGCATACAGCTTACGAAGAATATTGCAATAATGTAAGGCTAAAAAACTTGCCATTGCTCTCAACCAGTCTCATGATTGTTCACAAGACAGTATGTATGATAGGATATGATCATTTAGGAATGCATCTTCAAATCTTTATTGACGCAGTTGTGGATATCCTGTTTCTTCAGATGTATTGAGCGGTCTTCCCGTGGATCCCTTGACCATTTTTATTGGATACGGTTCAGAATTTTTGTGCTTTGGTCTCAGAATTTGTGTCTTCGTTGATATGGCCATTACATTGACGATCTTTAATTTTTCTGTCCTTAAGATCGCGACAGATATTTATTTCGATAAATTATTGTGTGATGTTATTCAGTTTTCATGTCTCAAATTTAATTGCCTTGAGTCACTACTCTCTTCCGAGTTAAATTCTTATGTTTTGTTCAACTTCACCGCATTTTCTGTAAATTTTTCAATCTTTGATACTACTATTCGTTTTTTCAACTGGATCCCATGTTCTGCAAGCTTTTGTGTTCATACAATGTCCCACCAAAACTCTTTTTTGTGACTCAAGCTACGTCTTCCGGGTGATTTCGCCATGACATAAATTTCAGAACCAAATCGTTTGAAGTATGATACGTCGGGTGGTTTTCCGAAACGAACTTCAATTGGTGATTTTTCATTCAATATTTTTTGTGGGAAATATAATCCGTGTGTTGGCGTTGTTAACTGCTTCCGCCCATAAATATGAAGAGAACCGTTTTTGGATCAATAAACATGTAGCAGTATCCATCAGGGTTCGATTTCTTCTTTCAGCAATTCCAATGAGCTCTGGAAATACATAGTAGTTAGCAGGCGCGGCTCGTCATTAAAGGCTGTAAGGCGGAGCCTCTCCTAGAGAAATCGCCGTCCAAAAGAAATTTAAAAATATGTTTAAACATGTATTTATTAATTAATAATGGAATTCTGAGTTGTATTATGTTACAATTATATCAAAATTTTTCTTCGTCGGTTCGTTAACCGCCGTCCGTAACGCATTTAAAGCTGATGACAGGGAAGAGAGAAGCGTTAGGCTCCCACTTTATTCTCCCATAAGGCCTGTACAAAACGAGGAGGCGTGACGTCATGCATTCACTGCAGACGCTTACCAGCGGACGAAGGCTGTGGCGAGACAGCCTTCGGTGGAGCCTAGGATCTGAAGAACGGCGGGCTCACCAGATAGCATTACTGTGCAGCTCTGCGAGTAGCATTGCGCTTCAGCTAGTTTTCCCAGTATGCGGTAGGAGCGCTATACTTGGGTTTTTCTTTCTTGGCGCATGAGGTCTTGTCTTCTGGGCCCGGCAAAATCGTTGTGAAACAGAACTTACGAGTACTTGTGATTACTAGTACTAGTAACTTGTAACCTTTGTGAAACAGGCCCCAGGATGGAATATCTCACGGTATTTCGCGTCGTTCTCAATCTGTATCAAACTTATTAATAGAAATACAATGCAGGCAGTGCAATGCAATGTATTTGCAGCCTTCCCCATTTATAAAACCACGAGCCGCGACAGGTAGTTAGTCATTGTGAAATTCCATGTTTCTTGAGACTGTCACCAAAACCTTTGTTAACATATTTTGATCCATTACGCGTTTCAACACTTTTTATTTTAATTTCCCATTGGCATCCAAGGCAGCTCTAAAATTATTACATTCTTTAACAACTTTATTTCCATGCTTGTGTTATTTATTTGACACTGGCTAGAGTAGTTGTCAGTGAATGTACAAATCTTCCCATCAAGTGAAGCAACACGCCTCGATCCACAAACATCCGAATGTATCAACTCTCCTATTGTGTCTTTCCTTTCAAAAATTTTGGAAAAGTTAATCAGGACATTGTACCTTGCGAAGATAACTTATATTTGAAATTATTATTAATAATTTGTGGATTAATTCTTTGAATGCATCCCGTTTTCACAGCCTCGCGTAGATCATGCAAACTTTTGAAATAATCGAAAATTCAGAGTTCAACAAAAATCTGCATCATTATTAGGTGTATTCTTTATCCGAGAAATAAACTAAAGAAAAAATTCGGAGCTCTTTAAAAAAAAATCTTGTGCTTTAAAACATCTTTAACTTAGCACAAATTTACACAAAAATTAATGTTTTCAGAAAATGTTTCATCACTTTATTTAAAGATCTGAAATTGAAGAACAGATTACATTAAAGCAATCTGCTTTCAATATTGTAGTTGTAAGAAGATTCCGAATATTTTTAAACTATTGCACTTTTCAAAACAATTAGAGAATTCAATGAAGTCTGACTTGCACCACTTTTTTAATCATATTTTGCTCTATCTCAGAAAAAATAAAGAAAAAATATGGATCCATTTTTTAGAAAATTTTGAAAATGTTCTTACGGTTTTATGAAAAGTAATTTAAAAACTAAAAACATCACTTTGAAATTTAAGAGGCGATGATATCCGTCTTATCTGTTGAGGAATATCAGTTTTGGTGAAAATTCTGGGTACAATTCCGCCCCTGGTGTTCACGGAGGGAGAGAAGGCCGCGACAATTTTAGAGCCGTTCTGCTCATCGGGGTCACGCAGTTTTTCCCTCGGGAGTGTCATTTTGTATTCTGACGTCACTCGCGCGGAGTTCCGCTCAAACATTTTTAGTTATTTTTGCCTGTCCGTTGTAAATAATATTTTATCAGGAAAGTGACATCCTTAACCTTTAGACTCTGTTTGGGTCATGTGTAACTCCAGGTGCAAATATAATGTTTTGCAGAACACTGAAAGTTATTCACATGAACTTCTCCTTTTACCTATGCTATTTATGTCCAGAGGTGCACGTGCTGTAAACTTTCCAGTTTTCGAAGTGTCCTTGGTTGGAAGTAATTTGATTTTTATGCGGTTGGAGTCCGAAATGTGACACGTCTAAATTACGAACAAAAATTTAACCATTAAAATAAACTTTACCATTTCCATATTAATATTTTGTGTTTTCTGAATGATTAAGATTTTTTAGATTAGATATATTTAAACTGCAATTGGGCATAACCCGGTGGCAGCTAATTATAAAAACATAAATATACACAGCCTTTCAGTAATATAGAACTCTAAAACCACTAATAATAATAATAATAACAATAAGAAGAAGAAGAAGAAGGTAATATAACTAGCAAATTATATACTAATTGTAGTAATAATAATGGTAAAATAATGATAATAATATAAAAACTGACTGATTCATAAACATTAAATTACATTAAGAGAGAAAACACACACACACACACACTGCACTTCACTGCACTTCACTTCACTAAGACCTGAAAACATTTCCTTCTTTATTTCTCTGCTATACACTTCACAATAGAACACTTATGCATCGCTATATAACCCACTATTCTCCCTCATTTACTTAATAATACCCTAAATTAATTTCCTAAACTGTTGAACACTTTGAGGAAAGGGTTCAAAGGTTTTTGCAGGCAATCTATTCCATTCCGTAATCGTTCGATTTGTAAAAGAAATTTCTCGACATCCGTTCTCTGATAATGTGACGTATTCGTTCATTACGAATTGGTAGCTCTGGTTCAAACATAAGCATGCTAGTAAGATAGAGACTTATGTATAGTTCTGATGATAGAAAGTTTTCTGAAAATAATATAAATCTTTGTCATTTAGTACGATGTAGTAAATATAGCAAATAAATAACACAATTTTTTCAATAATTCCAAACAACGTCCGTGCATGAAATTCTTGTAAACTCTTGTGTAAAACGTGCGGGGTTGAATCTGACCCGAAACATAATCTATGTACGGAGTGGAGGCGCAGAGTCAAACGGTTAAAGAGAAATCGATAATTGCAACCGCCCATCGCGGATATTCCCCTTCCGTTCCAGCAACCGAGACAAACGAGGTGCCATTGGACACGTCTCGCTCTCCGGGTGGGAGACCGACTTTTGCGAATCCATCGAGAAGATTCTGAAAAATTTCTTGAAAATTTAACATGTTTTTAACTAAAACTTTTAAATTAAAACGTAGTGTGGGTGACTAACGAAATCTATGGAGACGCTGAATAGTTCATTCGATTTCTCTCGAAAATAAATTAATGGCCACAATTTTCAGCCTAATCACTATAGATATTCTAAAAGAATTCCAAAAAAACACATTTTTTATGGATTTGTAGTTAGAAGTATTGTGTAAGTCGCATGTTGTAGAAACGTATAAAATTAGTTGTTAGGGGAGACAAAGATACAGAAAGCTTTTGATGTATGAAGGGAACGATAAATTTTGAAAAGGTGACAACTAAAATCATATGATTTCAGGAAATATAATAAAATGTTATAATGAAAACAAACTAAGAATTAAATCATCGATACCAAAACGAAGTAGCATGTAGAATCGTCAGCAACGTACGTGTAATGGATATTTACTATATCAGGTTTGGATACAACTTGTAAATTGATGAATCGCTGATTTTCTCTTTCCGGCATTACATGAATTGTTGCGACTTGATGTAACCGATTGATAATAATTAAACCTAATATTGTAATGAAACGAGAAATTCAAAGAAAAATTTTAATCTCTTTTCCATTTCACGTTGCTTGCCAGAAAATGGACGAGGCTGGCAACTGTATGTGTTTCTGTGTGTTTTTAAAATGTATTTTTGTTGAGAAGTTGAGAAGCACAGCGCCCGGGGAGGGGCCGGCAGTCGCTTTGAGAGTCGCGATGAGAATCGCTTTGCGAATGTCTTTGCGAGTGGCTTTGCGAGTGGCCTTGCGAGTGGCTTTGCGAGTGGCCTTGCGAGTGGCTTTGCGAGTGGTCTTGCGAGTGGCCTTGTGAGTGGCTTTGCGAGTGGCTTTGCGAATGGCTTTGTGGGTGTCTTTGCGGGTGTATTTGCGAGTGGCTTTGCGTGTGGCTTTGGGAATGGCTATGCGAGTGGCTTTGTGGGTGGCTTTGCGAGTGTCTTTACGAGTGGCTTTGCGTGAGGCTTTGCGAATGGCTTTACGAGTGGCTTTGCGAGTGGCCTTGCGAGTGGCTTTGCGAGTGGCTTTGCGAATGGCTTTGCGGGTGTCTTTGCGGGTGTCTTTGCGAGTGTCTTTACGAGTGTCTTTGCGTGTGGCTTTGCTTGTGGCTTTGGGAATGGCTTTACGAGTGGCTTTGCGAATGGCTTTGCGGGTGGCTTTACGAGTGGCTTTGCGGGTGTCTTTGCGAATGGCTTTACGAGTGGCTTTGCGAGTGGCCTTGCGAGTTGCTTTGCGAGTGGCCTTGCGAGTGGCTTTGCGAATGGCTTTGCGGGTGTCTTTGCGAGTGTCTTTACGAGTGGCTTTGCGTGTGGCTTTGGGAATGGCTTTACGAGTGGCTTTGCGAGTGGCCTTGCGAGTTGCTTTGCGAGTGGCCTTGCGAGTGGCTTTGCGAATGGCTTTGCGGGTGTCTTTGCGAGTGTCTTTACGAGTGGCTTTGCGTGTGGCTTTGGGAATGGCTTTACGAGTGGCTTTGCGTGTGGCTTTGCGGGTGGCTTTGCGAGTGGCTTTGCGGGTGTCTTTGCGTGTGGGTTTGCGAATGGCTTTGCGAATGGCTTTGCGAATAGCTTTGCGAGTGGCTTTCCGAGTGGTTTTGCGAGTGGGTTTGCGAGTGGCTATGCGGGTGGCTTTGCGAATGGCTTTGCGGGTGGCTTTGCGAGTGGCTTTGCGGGTGGCTTTGCGAATGGCTTTGCGGGTGGCTTTGCGAATGGCTTTGCGGGTGTCTTTGCGAGTGGCTTTGCGAGTGGCTTTGCGGGTGTCTTTGCGAGTGTCTTTACGAGTGGCTTTGCGTGTGGCTTTGGGAATGGCTTTACGAGTGCCTTTGCGAATGGCTTTGCGGGTGGCTTTGCGAGTGGCTTTGCGGGTGTCTTTGCGTGTGGGTTTGCGAATGGGTTTACGAGTGGCTTTGCGGGTGTCTTTGCGTGTGGGTTTGCGAATGGGTTTACGAGTGGCTTTGCGAATAGCTTTGCGAATGGCTTTGCGAATGGCTTTGCGAATAGCTTGGTGAGTGGCTTTCCGAGTGGTTTTGCGAGTGGCTTTGCGGGTGGCTTTGCGAATGGCTTTGCGGGTGGCTTTGCGAGTAGCTTTGCGGGTGGCTTTGCGAATGGCTTCGCGGGTGGCTTTGTGAGTGGCTTTGCGGGTGGCTTTGCGAGTGGCTTTGCGGGTGGCTTTGCTTGTGGCTTTGGGAATGGCTTTACGAGTGGCTTTGCGAATGGCTTTGCGGGTGGCTTTACGAGTGGCTTTGCGGGTGTCTTTGCGAGTGGCTTTGCGAATGGCTTTACGAGTGGCTTTGCGAGTGGCCTTGCGAGTTGCTTTGCGAATGGCCTTGCGAGTGGCTTTGCGAATGGCTTTGCGGGTGTCTTTGCGAGTGTCTTTACGAGTGGCTTTGCGTGTGGCTTTGCGAATGGCTTTGCGAATGGCTTTGCGAATAGCTTTGCGAGTGGCTTTCCGAGTGGTTTTGCGAGTGGGTTTGCGAGTGGCTATGCGGGTGGCTTTGCGAATGGCTTTGCGGGTGGCTTTGCGAGTGGCTTTGCGGGTGGCTTTGCGAATGGCTTTGCGGGTGGCTTTGCGAATGGCTTTGCGGGTGGCTTTGCGAGTGGCTTTGCGAATGGCTTTGCGGGTGTCTTTGCGAGTGTCTTTACGAGTGGCCTTGGATGTGGCTTTGGGAATGGCTTTACGAGTGCCTTTGCGAATGGCTTTGCCAGTGGCTTTGCGGGTGGCTTTGCGTGTGGGTTTGCGAATGGGTTTACGAGTGGCTTTGCGGGTGTCTTTGCGTGTGGGTTTGCGAATGGGTTTACGAGTGGCTTTGCGAATGGCTTTGCGAATAGCTTTGCGAATGGCTTTGCGAATAGCTTGGTGAGTGGCTTTCCGAGTGGTTTTGCGAGTGGCTTTGCGGGTGGCTTTGCGAATGGCTTTGCGGGTGGCTTTGCGAGTGGCTTTGCGAGTGGCTTTGCGGGTGGCTTTGCGAATGGCTTCGCGGGTGGCTTTGTGAGTGGCTTTGCGGGTGGCTTTGCGGGTGTCTTTGCGTGTGGGTTTACGAGTGGCTTTGCGAATGGCTTTGCGAATACCTTTGCGAGTGGCTTTGCGAGTGGCTTTCCGAGTGGTTTTGCGAGTGGCTTTGCGGGTGGCTTTGCGAATGGCTTCGCGGGTGGCTTTGTGAGTGGCTTTGCGGGTGGCTTTGCGAGAGGCTTTGCCAGTGACCTTGCCAGTGGCTTTGCCAGTGGCGTTGCCAGTGGCTTTGCCGGGGAGGGAAGTGAAGTCGTGACGTAACGTTGGGCTCGCAATGCGTGCGGGCCCAGATAAAAGAGGGAATATTTTTAGGCTGAATGTTTTGCGTTTTTAAGAATGGTGATCATAGGGTTTTGCCATTTTCTGCGTAGTAATCATAGACTGATGGACAAGAATTTGTTAAAGTATATTTTTATTATCTAAGGTACTAACACTTCTTGTGTTTGCTATACACTTTTATGAAGGAGGCCGGGATAAAACGTTTGCGCGCGGGCCGCACTTATTTCGTTTCACTACTGCGGCTGAGTGAGGGCGCTGCCGAGCACCACGAGTATTCAGGAAGCGGGAGAAGTGAAAAGTAGTGGAGGAAACATTCATTTAGCTTCGACAAAGGAGCTTGAAGGAAGAAGACTGTGATTGGATTGGAAACTCGTGATATTGGATATGTACTAGAGGCAAGACTTCTGTCCGCAGAAAAGCTTGTTCAAACTGCTATGCTGTAATATGATTCGGTGCTCCTCATTTTAAAGATCTTCCGCTTCAAATGCAAGAAGAGCGAAGACGCGACAGAACGTCTGGTGGACGTCAGCGGCGTTGTGACGACGCGGGCTTTCTTAGAACAAAACGTAGGAAGAAACTGGGGCAAGCGATTTTTACCTTGATAGATTACATTGATGTGAAATTTATCCCATGCACTGAATGCGTCAGGCATGCAGTCAAGTTCTCGTAGTTATTAGTATTTCAAATCTCAGCAAGAAACAACCACAGCCCGTTTATGCGCTTAAACACCGATTTGTGGCGTCCGAAATTTAAAAATGAGCGCTGCGCCTCCCTTTAACATACGGTGGATGAATGAAAGTCCGATTAAAACGTGTTCTTTTCTCTATTATAATAAAAAACCTTTTTTTTAAAAATCGGGTATTTTTTAGAAAATTTTGAAAAGTTTCTATGGTCTTCGTGTCAAAACTTAAAAACTCGTTTGAAATGTACTCAAAACTTAAAACTTTCAACTCTCAAAACTTAAAAACTCGTTTGAAATGTGTAAGATTGATTTATTATTTTTTCGTGCTGCGACAGTTGCTACGGTCATTATTTGCGTAATAAATGCTTTTTACCTCGGGAGGTGCAGGTGTTCTCCAGACACTGATGGTTAGAGGTCCGGAGCCGACCTGGACGTCAACGTGATGTGATTCCCCATCCAGGTATCTCCCCCGGCGGAGCACCGGCCCCCGATGGGAAATGGCTAAACTCCCGTAATGTATGATAGTGTAATGTACGGTAGTGTAAATCAGGGGTGAGGATAGGATAAGGGAGAAGGCGGGAACCCCTCGCGGTGCGTGGTCTTTTTGTTTGGGCACAGCTCCGGCATTCGCCTGGTGTTGATCGATACCGATCAGAGTAGCCGGCCGCTTGAATTCTCCTCCTTCAGCAGCTGAATATGAGCTCGCTGACCAGCTAATGTAGAAGCTACTGCGCTGTCCGGAGTGGGACCCTACGACTTCCCGGCCAGAGGCACAACAGTTGACGCCCTGGGCCTCCTTCGCCGGTGCCGGTAAAGAATCAGTTGTTAGCGTCTTTCACAAAAGGCAAACGATGAGCTCATCAACTTGTAGATTTTTTTATGTTTTGGGTAAAACGTAGTACATTTTAAGACAATATTGTGAATATAATTATTTAATTAAACACAGATACAGTTCTTCACCTTCTTTTCTAGACATTTTACTTCATCCTTTAGATATCAGAAAAGTATTCGCCAAAAATGCCTTCAATGTTACCTAATTATTGCAATTTTACATTATTATTGCAATAAAAAGCGCAGATTCACTGTATTTAGCCAATGGAATATAGTTTTCTAATTAGTAGTTGTAAAAATTTTAATTTCAAAGTCATGGCTGAATATCAGTAAGATAAAAAAGTATGTTCTTTAAACAAATAAGCTAATTTTACTCTTACAATATTATTATTATTATTATTATTATTATTATTATTATTATTAAGTGTTCAACACAAAAAAACTACAATTAAAGCTAAATATAAATGTAGATTGCAATCACATGTAATATGTGTCATTGACGTTGGTTCACCTCACAACACCACACCATGTCTGCATTTGCGAGAATGCAGAGGCGAATGAAACCAACCTAGCATTTACTTTGTGAAACAAAAAGCATCCTTTTTGTAACGCAGTCGAAGGTGTCGCATCACAAAAGTGTAAACCATACAGTAATAACAAACATTGCTTAGTTGTATTCAACAAAGAAAAGTAATGATGCTAGTTTCAGTGACCAGTTTTCTTATTACAATGTTCTCTTAACCCGGGAGTGGTAACGCGGGGGTCTGTGGGATCCCCACGATCCTTTCTTCCCGCTTCGTGTATTTACCACGTTGACTACCCTGACCATTGCTTGAGTACCTTTCTGTTTTTGTATCATCATATTTAGTGTGTTCTCAGTTTGTCAGTTTCGTGAGGTTTATCCGTGTAACAAGCTGTTGTTTTGTTTGGGGTCCTCACGGACCCCCGCGTTACCTTCTACGTTAGCAAAGGTGTCTTCAGTCTCGTACATTCTATTAGTTTGGCAACGAATTGCATGATGTATTTTTACGTTAGGATTCCCCTGCAAAGTTAATACTGAAGTACTACGAACATTTTAGGTCACTTTATGTGTTAAAAAAGGAATTGAAGAATACGCCTACATTTGGTGAAAGCGGGAACAGAATATCGTTACTCACCGTCCTGGAAGAAGCAGTCTGCACGCAATTCCAAAAGACCAGGGTAATATTTTCTTTGTTTATTGATTTGGGTATGATTGAATTACAGAATGCACAAATATCAGAATTTAAATGGATTTAGAGAGGGAAAAAATGATCGCAGCACCTATAAGACTGACAAAGCGGAAATAAAGGCAGTAATTGGGCTACGTATTTTGGCTGAGTCTGTGAAATCAGGGCATCAAAATCTTGCTGAATTGTGGCATGTGAATAATATGGGTATTGATGTTTTCCATTGTACTTTGAATTTGAAAAGATTTCAATTTGTGTTACGAAACATGAGCTTGGATGTGATAACACGCGCAGATTAGTGGAAAAGTTAACGCCAAATATTAGATGCTTTCCTGATGAATTCTCAGACTTGTCTAGCAACTAAATTCTTAATACATTGTTTAATTACTCGCAAAAAGTTGTTAATAATAGAAGAAGAATATTATATTAATTTATTTTTTAATAGTTTAGCGTATATCATGAAAAGAGTGTGAGGGTCTGGAGACACCCCACGTTACCACATTGTTTCAAATAGTCACGTTACCGCTGCAGGGTTAACCACACCAACAGAACAACAGTCGTGTACCATCGGCTGCATTGACCAAACCACATGAACCAACGGATTCTTTTACTGTATCACTGTGCCATAAGGATTCGCCGCGTTGTACAACGCCAGTAAGTGCACAGAGTTGATCAAGAAGAATAAAACTGATATTTGGTCAAACTATTTTGGACGACGACAACTGTCTGAAACTGAGCAGTCTTCCAAATGAATTGCGTGCCTTGCGAGCGCTCGGGGCAGCTGCCGCCTCTCGCGTGCGACAATTGAAGGCTGCGTGGCCGCCGGGCGGGGCGGTGGGGGGCGAGCAGGGTGGCCAACCTCGGCGCCCGAAGGCGTAACGGGCTGGCCTGGCTAATGGGATTATAGGGCTGGCGGGCGGTTATGGCGCCTTAATCCAATTACTGGCGGAGGCGTGACGTCGCCAGCGCCGTTTTTCCCCCTGCCACGAGCGCTCCTATTGGCTGCACTTGCTCACCACCCTGTGCGGACTACCTTTTGCATGATTAACCTCCTCCCTGGGTAAATAGTATGGTGGGGCGCTTAAACTAATTAGGGTGTTCGTTTTTCAACAGCTAGGATACGTATTCTCACGTCTACTTTAGTTGTAGCTGAGACTAGGATTCTGTCGAAGAAAAAAATTATCGCGTGGCCGAGGTCGCTAAAGCAGTAGTGCCGTTGTGATCTCGGACCGAGGGGTCATGGGTTCGAGTCACGCCGGGGGCATGGTTGTACGACTTCGTCTTTTCTCCCTCTGCCATCACCATATCGTTTCATCCTCATACCGTAACCTTAAACCCAATAGTCGTCGCTAATGACCTAATAATTAATGAGACCTTAAATAACAAAAAAAAAAAAAAAACTTAGAAGGAATCATGTACCTTCTATTTGCTTTTCCTTAATTTTCGTAGGACGCATTTTTCAAGGTATGGAATTAATTTGGATATTATTTGTAATTGCTTTATTGCATAAATTTAATACTTTTGAATACTTAATAGATATGAATAACTCATCAATTAATTGCAATTAATAAATGCAAAATTACGAATACCGAACGCCATATCAAACAAAATGTTATCTTGGTATTTACTCATCAGCTTCCAAGTAGTCCTTCAGACTAGCATGATATTATTTTCTTTTTAAGAATTATACTGAAGTAGCACACTTATGCCCTAAGTCAAATTGAATTTCAAGCAATTAAAATGTCTTGAAAATGTATGTTTTTCAGTGCTGTCTTATCATAGCTGGGAAAAAACTCGCAGAACTACACGTCCCAAATGTTCATCACATGGAATTGTGAGGTCTCTAGAAGGCGCAGCGTCCGCCGTGTTGCCATCCTGAGCAAGAGCGCGGCGTTGGCGCCTCCTGGTTACTAGCCGAAGACCACTCGTTCGGCGATTGATTCCTAATTCCAGGCGCGCCAACAGCGACGTTCATTAGTCCTGTAAGTGTAGTGCATGCTTTTGCTCAAGAGTTCTTGGGTGGTGAGATCCGGCGCCGACCTCTCGACGGCTAGCAGGGTTTTCCTTAACCAGGTCTCCCCACCAGCGGGCACCTCCCCAGCCGGAACAAGCTCTAAGCTCCCGTTCGATCTCCCAGCATGAGTGGAAGTCTAGAGCATGTAAGTATAAGTATGTGTAAGGAGTAGGACACAACAAGGAATGGGAAGAAAAGTCCGTCGACCGTTTGATAGGACGTCTTCCGTTCTTTAAACACTCTGAATTTTCGAAAATTACAAATTTAGAATTAGTGCAAGAAAGTATGTGCTATTGAAGCATCACAAGTTTTTCCCAAAGTGTAATTGTTATGTAGCCCGATAACTAGAATTATTCCGAGAGAAAATAATTTCTCTCTCTAGGTGTGTATACTATTTTTCCACTACCATAACAATTCTGAGAAAATGTAGTTAAAACATTACGCAATGGAATTACGTAGATACGTGAAAAGTGTTTGTTAACAAGGAAACTGTCAATAAACAAGCAAGCCGTTACTGAAAGTCTTAGCTAAAGCTAAATTCATATTTGATGCTGCTGATGAAGCTATTGAAAATTTAAAGCCAAAAGAGACCTAATAAAATATATGATGCAACTTAAAGCAAAAGAATGGTGTAAAGTTAAATATCATGTACTGGTGACAAAGTCATGCTGGCGTTTTTCGATAACGAAGGAAAGAAATACACTTGCATCTCTCGTGTTCAAATATACGTTTTTACTCACGTACGTCGTTTGTTTCCATTGTCGTAATGTAAACAAGGGAGACTATTTAAATCCAGAGAGTAAACATTACCTCCGTGGGAGCGAATGTTGTAGTATAGTCCCTCATTTGCTGACAATAAAATCCACTTTTTTCTCCTGGTCGTTAAAAATATGCTGTTCACCAAAACCTACTAATTTAATATCATTGAATCATCATGCATCCACTGCATACTAAGTTGTCATTTAAAGGGAGGTAGCCAGCGACAAAGACCCGGTTGGTGCGGTGCGGTGCGGTGCGGTGCGGTGCGGGGCGTTCTCATCGCAGTCGGGGCGATCCATTGGGCGATAGGGTCCGCCCCGGCGCCCCTCTTTCGTTTTCGAAGCAGCGCCGCGTGATAAATTTAGCATTACGTCACCAGCCGGATATTTATTCCCGGTCCTCGATAGTGAAATTTACGGGTCTGCCGTTTGCGTAAAATATGGCAGTGTTTTGTTATATTGGAGTATTATAATATAAATTACTTTCGCTGCGCAAGCGCGTTGGGACGAGGGTTGAATATGAATTGCCATTACTGATACAAGAATGGGTTATATCGAATTGAAAACCATAATTATTATTGAGTATTTATTTGACAACGCTCGTTTATGATACTTTTAAAATAACTCTCCTGTCGAGGCAATTACTAACGGAAATATTTATTCCTATTTTATGTGCTATAGAGAAAGATGTAACGCTGCAAGAAATCGTTCACAAAATGTTGACGGAAATGCACATTTTGAGAGTTCCAAATACCAGAAATGTAGAGTTTTCAAAACGTCTGCGCGATCACTAGCTGCTAAACCGATTGTAGAATTTTAACCCAAATATTCTCTGAAAAATCTGGCTGATATCGCGGTTCCTTGAATTTGGAAGGGGTATTTTAACCATGAGAGAAACTTTACATGAAGTCCCAACGACATTTTCAATATTTTTTGAAATTGGTTCCAAAGTTTATTTTTTTTTTTTTGCACGAAAAGAGCATGTAAAAGTGAAACGACTCGGATTTTTTCAGCAATGCCTTTCAGTTTTCGAAAATTTTACAAGTTTAAAATATTTTGGATCCACCCTTACAACTACATTATAAGATATAGATACCTGTATTTTTGTATATAAAATTTCTTCTTTAAAATGAGATCGTTATTTAAAGTCTTGTACCTATTTTTTTAGAAAAATGAGTAGTTTTTACTTAATTTTGCTTAAAATAGAGAATTATTAAAAAAATATCAAGAGCAAGATTTCTGAGAAAACAGCTGAAGCCTTTTTCTTCATTTTTTCTCAAGAAGTGCAAGGTATGTTTCATAGTATGACATAAGTTCAATTTTCTTGACGAATTTATCAAATTACAAAAGTGCAGTTTTTTAAGGATGTCTTGTCTCTCAATAGTAAAGCCTTGTTGATATTTTTTAAAATACTATGTATTTCTCAATATAAAAACTTGTTATTTTATTGTTGTTAAACTATAAATTGTTTAATGTAGACTTATTTAAAAATATTCATAGTTCTCACGGAATTTGTAGTAATAGAGTTAGCGTTTTCCTAGTGTTGCCTGAAGTGTTAGTAGGAAACAAGTGTAATATAATATACATACATATATACATTTATTTGCACTGCAATTGGGTATGACCCGGTGGCAGTTAATTAACTATAATAATAATAATAATAATAATAATAATAATAATAATAATAATAAAAGAGTAAAACACAAAACGAGGATGTACTAATCATACTATCAGTAATATTAAGCATTATAACAGTTATTTCAACTCTACCAAGATATGCAACAATTATATGTCGGTGATACAAAAAATCAATACAAGCTACATCAATACTGGATGAATTAGATTGTTAAAAAAAGGCGTTAATCGCGTTCACTGCACTACACCACACTGTTTTGCTTTGAATTACACTGACCAGCGCTTCACAGCACCCCACCGCACTTCACAGCACTTAGTTACTCATTTGACATCTATTAGTCTCAGCTTGTTCTAACTTATTTCTAAAACTTCGGGCACTTAGAGGAAATGCTTTGAATGTTGCTGCAGGTAAACTGTTCCAATCTCTAATTGCTCTGTTACAGAATGAAAATTTCCCGAGATCTGAATTTGGTTTACTTGTTCGAGTTTTGTGGGTGTGATCGCTTCGGCCGAAATAATTTAGTTTTTCCAGTGTAACTTGAATTTCCTTTCAAGCTGGTCGTCCTACGTACTATTTGCAAAGGGGACAAAGCCTCGCCCTGTTCGTCTCGTTTCTAGAGGTTCCCATGACTTTTTTATTGAATACGTAAACGTATTAGCTTTCCTCTGTATTGTAACTAGATCTTTTTCGGTGCGACTTTTTGTACGCTTCTCAACATGCCATTCCGTATTCCACGATAGAACGAACCAGTAAAAGATACGCTAATTCGTTGGCGTTTGTAGAACTTTTCTTCAGAATTTGCATTCCAAAATACAAGGACTTCCACGTTATTCTCATTAATATAACAAACCGATACCAATAATACAATAAGAATATACTTTTACTGTAGGTAAATAACGTAGTTTCTTTCTCGTATACGTAGTATAAACAAAGTTAATTACTCATACAAAAATCGACTTAGTTATTGTTACGAAAAAGCCATTTTGAGAGACCATGATACCAAAAATGTGTTTTTTCTAGAATCATCAGCATACAACATCGGCGTCTCAAGGGTACACTATGTTTTTCCCAAATCGGACATTCCCCCATTTGAAATTCGAAAAGCTTAATTTTCTTCGAACCTATTCTTCGCCCTCATTTGTGAAACTCTTCCGAGAAAACAGTGACATAAAACCAAATTTGTCAAAAATAAAGAAGGTGCTTACATTTAGGAATATTTGGCACATTCGTGGAAGACAAATTATACCACCGAAATTGTGGTAGTTATGACCACAATAAATTGGTAGCGTCGTTGTTGAAATGATGGCTGATTGTTTCTAATATTCGCGCACGTTTTCTTGAGCCCATCCAAAGCTATCCCCACTTCTTTACTAACATTAGTTGAATTCAGAACATATGATAGCAACAAGAGTTGTTCACAAAATCTGATTACCAGAAATATTCGCATCCGTTTAATAGAAACTATTTTGCATCGAAAACGACCTACAAGTTTGGCATAATACTTCTGTCGGCAAAATAATCATACCCGCCTTTCTCTCGCAACTAACGAAATTAGAACTCAAGAAACCTGTGCGGATAATACAGGTTCCCAGCGTTTTCATTAGACGGCCATATTACCATTCAAGTATTTCGGGACTTAACGGCTCTACGAGTTTAATTTGGTACCGCGCGAGATAAACCTAGAAGTTGGGAACCTGCACTTTAAAGGTAATTTCCCATTGCTGAGCGTCGCCTGAAAACTTAATTCATTACGATTTTTTTGAATTTGGGAAAATTATATTTTTTAATAGTAATTTTCATTTCAAAACTCGTTCCTCGTCGATATTTAGTGAAATTCATATATAGGTTGCAATACCTACGTGTATTTAGAAAATTGCTTAGATAAATATGTCAATGCTATATTTTATCGGGTATGATTCACACTGTCAGTGTTTACTCAACAAAAAATCCTCTCATCGAGCTTGTCAATCTATACTGTCTATAATATTAATTTATTCTTGTGAAAATCTTTTTTCAGAGCTAACACAAATGCTGTAGCGTAGTGTAGTGAAATATCTAGGAGAAAATGGCATTTCATCTACACGGCATAGAAGTAGTCTCTTGAGAACTAACACCAAAAATAAAACATGACTAATCACGAGATTAGTGCCGAATTTCCCAAAATAAGTACTGTAAAAAGTATAAAAATATGAATAAGGGAAGAACACTATTCTTGCACAGCTTTCTATTGCACAAGTTACTCTTTATTGAAAATGTAATTAGCTTTATTGCTTCACTTACCATGTACGTACGTAATAAATTTTGCATCTTTATTTGCAATTTCCTTGTAAGCAATAAAGATATAATAACTAGGGGCATCAATTGATGTCACTGCAGTGCCTATGACTGATAGGTCCCAGGTTCGAGTCCCGTCGGTCGCACGATATCAATATTCTAGGTCAATTCAGCCGCTGACTCGAGAAGAATTCTAGCAGAGGCTGCTCTGATCGGTAGATTTCCATGTTTTTCAGTACTAGATGAATGCGGGAGCAGTTCTATAACAAACGGGCCACGGACTACGCGCGATCTTTCCTCTTCATTCCTTGTCCTATTCTCATCGCTTACTTACACACACACTCACGTGCATTATACCACACTTGCCAGGATCTTAGAGCTTGTCCCGGCTGTGGAAGTGCCCAGCAGGTGGGAGATATCTAGTTGGGGAAAACTCCGCTAGCCGAGGGTAGGTCGGCGCCGGATCTCGCCATTCAACGGGGGAAGATCACCGCCACCTCCCGAGAAAAGAATGCTTACTGAAAATGAAACTACAATTACGGGACTAATCACCTTAGCAGTTGACGGAATCACTAACAATCAATAAATTTAACACTCGGCTCCCATTCACCGGCACGTTGCATCGAAACCTTTGCACTGGAACACCCTGACCAGCCGCAAGTTCAGCGTCGAAGGTTACTAACGCGTGAAAAACGAAAACCATAAATTTCGTAACATCACTTCTACACCCTGACGCCCTCGGCGGCTCTCAATCGACGTTCCGGCCGCGTCCGCCTGGCAGCGCTTCCGGCTGCTGACGAGAGCGCGCTCTACTATTCACTAGTGCCCCCTCGCGGCAACTTACAAAAGAAAACGCCACTCATAAATACAAAAGTAAGCCGCCGCAACACGTGACGCGCCGGCGAAAGTCTCCCGCAGCACAGAGCCGCGTGGAGCGAGCGCCCACACACAGCCAGCGTCCCCTCCGGCGATCGTTAATTCCCGCCCTCATTTGTTTTAGTTTACTCCCCAGAAGTTAACCCTCCGCGCGCTCCCTGGCCGCGCACGACGCCGAACATAACGACCGCAGCGATGCCTGCGGCTCCGAAACTAATTACCCTCGCTGGCCGGGCCGGGGGCATACCTCACGGAGCGCGCTGCGGCGGCGGCGGCGGCGGCGGCCGGGATACGGGGAATGATAGTTTCGGGACCCGCCCTGGATAGCGGGCGGGGCGTATCGGGGAGGTCGGGGGACCGATATATCTGTTCCCGATGCCCGCGCGCGAGAAGGATGGGAGCGATACGGTCGCGGTCGATAGCGACGGCCGAGATCGATGGCGAGTTCTCGACCGGCGACCCCGGCGCTGTCAATTAAATTGCGGGTTGAGGAGCTTTGCGTCTGGGTTCTTGGAGCCTTGCCGAGTGGTTGCGGTGTTGTGGCGTTTGAGATTGAATCAAGGTGTAGAAGAGAGTGGTAAAATGATAAAAAAAAGGATGGGAATGAGTACATGCTTTATTTTCACTTTCAAACTAAATGGGTACAAGAGTAATAATTCAACTATTTTGCTATACGAAACAAAGATATCAGTATTTTTAACAATATCGGGTTTATATTAAACTAGGAAAACCCGGCAGACATTGTTCTGCCCTTCATCTCCCTCTTTCCCCTCCCATCTCCATTCCTTACTGTCTCTCCCTCCCTCCCACCCTAACCCCTCCCTGTCTGTCTCTGTGTCTCTGCCTCTGCCGCTCTCTGTCCCTCTCATTCACATTTACTTGCAGATTCTGCACGTCTCTGAGCAGGTGAGGTCATATCGGGAAGCGCCGGACCAGCAACAACGTAATAGAATGTTTAGGAAGAGTTCATTACATTCATTATTCAGTAGATTACGGTGTGAGAAACGTTTCTTTGAGGCTGAAAGCCTCAAAATTTTAGTTTTTAAGGCCCTAGAATGCCTCGTTTAGGAGTTATTTAACGATATAGATTCAAAATGCTGCCGAGTGTGTTGAGGGTTGCATTGGACATGAATATGTAGTGCAAGTGTAGTGAATATGTAGCGCCATGTAGTGGAGTTACATCAGAATTAAGAACATGTAAACCTTCTTGGTGAAAAAAACACGTAGAAGTGCCAACTTTCATGGAGATCTGTCCAACAGTGGTAGAGTTCTGCTCGTATATACATACCAACATCCTATTTTTATATATATATATATATATATATATATATATATATATATATATATATATATATTCTTCGTTGTAAAATGCTGGTAATATTATGCTATGTGAGTTTTATAAGTGCCTCCGTGGAACAGCGGCGTGTTCACAGCTCCCTCTCCCCCTCCCTGTGACATCTTGTCGCTCCGCGTGGCGCCGCCAGCAGCCCTCTCCCTTCCACATTATGGATTGTTGCTAACACCACTTAGATGTACGCCCCTCACTCCTCTGCTCACCGCCAGTGGCCTTCGGCTTCTGCGTTGTGCGCCTTGGAAGCTCCTACAGGACAGACTATCTCGTACCTTTATATACGTGGACAACTATCAGGTTAAGTCAATAAAAGTGTTTTTACAGTCAATGTTTCGGCCATTTATTTGTCTTTCTTCAGGGCTATAAATATACAATAAATATACAAAATAGTGTCAGCAATGGCAGATACTACCTCTGGGTTCACGGGACCTGCAGTACATGCGGACCAGTCTCGTGTCTGATTTGCTTTCAAAGCAAAAAACATGTGATACAGTGATGACTTTGGGAGTAATAATGAATGCCACAAATGTGCATGTAACTAAAACCATTTGAATAGCGAACATTTTCCATTGTAGCGCAAACATGGTACACCCGGCTATGCCGCCGTTGTCGTTGGTATAGTAGTGGAAACTCATTAAATCCATTTCTTATTTCTTTTTATAATTACATCCCTAAGTCATACTTTTCTGATTAGTGGAATACCTATTGTCTTAAAGTTTGTATGTAGTGAGTTATCAATTATTTTGTTTCAAAATTCGCAGAACATTAAAAATGTTCCAAAAGAACCCATCTTTAGAGGTATTCTTTTGTTAAAACAATAATACATATTTAAGTGCTATTGTAAAAGAAAAGCTGTTTTATCACCTTTACGGCAAAAAATCAACTAGCTTTAAGGACGGCAATTAGATTTATCTGAAAACACTGCTTCTGGAGTTAATTACTTTCACTCCTGACGATAATGTCGTGTACACAGGTGTCTCAGAATAAATGTAAATAAATAATATACAGGTATTTCTCGTTCACTTTACATTTGAGACGGCAGAATTAGGAACTAATGTTTTGAAAGTGAAGGCCCGAACATACAACCGAGAATACACGAATGGTCCCGATGTCAATCAGCATCTGACCAATCAGCTGTCTCCGAAGGCAGCACAAGCGCTACGGACAGCTGACGAATTATGCCTTTCTGACAGTGAGCTGGAGTCGCGCCCTTAAATGATTAAGATACAATAAAATAGAACACACCACTCGCTATTCATAACATTCACGCACAATATTTTTATTTCTTCTTTGCACTTATCTACTGCTTAATGGTTATGTTCTTGCCCCGGCGGGGATCTGTGTGCTGCTCACCGCCATTTATATCATATTAAATGGTCAGTATCTACTGCAAACGCGCGTTTCTCATTCAATCGGCGGTGACATGTAAACAGATCGCAGCGCTCCGTCTGCAAATGTAAAGTGAACGAGTAATATCTCATAATAAATGTTACAAACTTCTACGGCATGTAGAGATTGAAAACTACAACTATTTGGCAAAGAACATATTGTGGAGTATATGGAGCATATAACGGAGTTGCTGGCAAATATACATTGCGTTCACTCTAATTGTTAGACAACTCACTTTGCGCAGATGTTGAGCAGGCACATGAACACTCCTAGACTGCATCAATACGTAACCGGCCGTTCATCTGTGAATAAAGATTTT
The DNA here is from genome assembly GCA_031308135.1 of Acheta domesticus. Taxonomy (NCBI): domain Eukaryota; kingdom Metazoa; phylum Arthropoda; class Insecta; order Orthoptera; family Gryllidae; genus Acheta; species Acheta domesticus. Next base: position 1,795,189 of record JAHLJT010004567.1, on the reverse strand, counting down.
CCTTAACATGAGAAAATATTACATTGTAACGCTGTAACAACAAATATCATGTTGCAGTTTATTAACAAAAGGAAATCATTTCCGACGCACTCCATGCACTAGATCAGTAACGTCAAAGGCTCCTACTGGTTATAGCAGTGGCACGTTTCGTGGCATCGTGGCTTGTCACGAGCTTCGCAGCGCAACTATCGTCGGGAAAGGAAACTACCAGTAGTAACCCGCCTTTTTTACTTTCTCGACCTTAAGAAGGAACTTCTTCAGAAGAGAAAGTTATCTAATCGTGCGACATAAAACTGCGAATTTTCGCCAGAAAAAAATTATTGGTGGGCCCTGGTAACAAAAAAGTGGATAAATCCAGTTGCTATTACAGGGGAAAATATCTGTCTGAGGTCAACGCCAGCGCATAAACAGTACAGCCGATTTTCTCCAGAATTAATATTCCCCAATTGCTCTGCTTGAAGTCGTGGCCTCTGGAATTTGAAACCGATATTTAATTTTGGGGGTACTTTACATAAAGCCCCTCGGATATTTTCAAAAATTTCAAAAAAAGGCTCTAAATTTTTTTATTAAATTTTGTTTTTGAATAACGAGAAGGTTTCCCGTCACTTTTCTTCTCCGTTTCCCACCCTCTCCACCCAATCCCACTCCCATTCTCGCCACCCAGGTATCCTTAACAAAATGACCCTTCTTCACATTACCCAAATTCCCAATGCCCGTGCTGTGCGGGGGAGAGGAGTCAACGAAAGTGGAAGCAAACGACAAAAGAAGCGTACGAAGAGACTTCGCGGTGGCAGGCGACATTGCGCAGTGGTATTACCCGACCAAGTGGAGTGTAGGGCTGCCGATGAGGGCAGCACTGCGGTTTGTTTTGCTTCGGAGAGAAAGAGGCAGAGCTATTGGTATTCTCACTGCAACACACGCCTTCGGCCACAGCTGAAGACACGGCCAAAACTGAAACATTGATCTACGATCCGAAGACCTATACAAGGCCCTCTTGTAATGGCATCATATGTTCAACAATACCGGTGACAGTCTATTTAAAACCATGTGGAAATTTAATAAATATTGTTATTGATATGAAATTTGAAACTATTTTGGGTTCCTAAAAGTATCCAAATATTCCAGTCATGCAACACAACAAATTCTTCATTACATTCTTACATTTAATTAAAACATCCATAAATTCCTTCTTCAACTTCCGAATTCCCACTTAATACAACGTAATGAAGATGTGTTTCAAATTGTTAATGAGAGATCAAATTACCAAGTGCTTTCTGTGTGATTAATTTGATGTTTCTAGGGAAAATTTAACTGAAAAAACTGAGCTGATTAATTAGTATTACTGTTATGCAAAAGTGTTTTGTTATTTGGGTTTTCTTGGCATGTTTCTCGTGTTGATATCAAAATATTTATTTTTATTTCGTTGAGTTTTGAATATTATAAAATCGTTTTCACCATTGAAAAAAAAAGTTTCTTTCTTAACAGAATATGAATGTGATGTCTTATCTCTTTGAGTACTTCTCTAAATTTGAGGTTAGGAACCGTTTACATTTGTTAGTCTCTCTGTTATTCCTTCAACATCAAAGTTTTAAAAAGCGTAAAATATTAATGATATCATACACATTATTATTATTATTATTATTATTATTATTATATATAATAATAATAATAATAATAATACGAAAGGTTAAATATATTTTGCGAGTACCATGTTAATAGTCAAAACATTCTATTATTAATTTAATTATTGGAGTTGAGTTATGAATGTATGTAGGCACATAATCAGATAAATGAGACACCATTGTGAATAGAATATCAAATATTAGTTTATTAATTCTATATATTTTAACCCTCCATATTTTATGTTAACTTTATGGCACACGCCAATTTAGAAAACTGAACAAGAGCCTTATTTCTTTGAACAAAAGTCTTATTTCCTTGAAACACAAAACAGTAGATATACATTACCCATGTATTCAGTTTTCTGAACAATTGAAGAGACCGTATAGGGGTTTAGTCAAATATTGCATAATATTTTGATTTCTAATGAGAGAAAATTGCTTATGATTTTTCATAAGATTACAGAAGAGAAATACTGTTTGTGTACCAGAAAAGCAGGACCATGAATGCACCAGATTATACCACACGCGACGCTTGGGCGGGTTATACAGGCAGGATTTGATTGTTATGTCATTGTATTGACATTTGATGTATAGTACGGTGTGTAGTGAATATAACTTAGGTCTGTATTTATGAATTTATGTTGATGTATTACATTTAGAAGAATTAGTTTTACACAAATATTTCTAGAATATTCCAGATATAATAATTAAATTTAAAAAAATATGGTGGTTTTGTAACTGAACATTATAGATTTAGATGTTTTTATATCATTCTACAGATCCGTTATTCTTCTGGAGGCGGGACCTCTCTTTGAAGAAATCAAGGCAGCATCCAAAAATTATTCTAAATTTTCTATATAACGTCCTGCAAATACTGTAACTGTGATTTAATCACATTTGAATTGTGGATGGGCAACTGTTTGGGCCTGCTAATGTAATGAGTTTCGCTCCACATGTGCCACATTTTGTAGGAAGGTTTTCAAGTGATGGTTGCGAAGTTTTAGGAAGGACGGAGATTTGAATATTGTAATATTATACTCAAACGTTTTCTCGAGCCCCAAAACACCCCTACTCCTTTACTCACATTAATAGCAATGTGCGTTGTTGATCGTTGACAAAAATCTGATTACAGAAATATTCTCTGCCGTGTATTAGAAACAATTTTGCATCGTAAAATAAGGTTTTATATAATAGACCTGTCGACAAAATAATCATCCCCCTCTCCTGTTGCATGTAGCGAAATAAGGGCTCAAGAAAAAGTGTGCGGATAATACTCCGTATCTGTTCTTAAAGTTTCATTTGCGCTTGAGGGAGCGAAAGAACATTTCATTTTTTCTAAAAAGTAGCGTGTCCCTCGCCATATCCTTTTATTTTGCCGTCATCTCCCTTGGGGGACGAGCCCCCCCTCCCCTCCTCCCCCCCCCCCGCGCAGTTCCAGCGCGACGCCGTAAACGCTGAAGGCGGCGGCCGGGAGGAGAGAAAAAAGCTCCAACGCTTGTTCGAGCTCTTAAGGATCACTTTCCAATGGCTTCGTCATGGTTACGTCGGCCTAATTGACCCGGAGGAGTAAGGTTCTTCTCGGCGGAACAACCTGTTGTAACCCCCTCCCCTCCGCCGTCGTTTACTCTCTACTTTAGCATCCTCTTCCGCCTGCGTCTTCCTTTCACAGGCGATGACAGTATGGGCGAACCGGAAGCTGAAAGCGCGTTAGCGGGGGGGCTTCACATCCGGGAGAGGCGAAACGCCATTACCCTCCCCGCCGCGCCCCCGCCGCGCCCCCGCCGCGCCCCCGCCACGCCCCCCGCCAGGGCGGACGTCAATGCGAGGCTGTGTGTGCCCGCGGCCGCAACCGCCCTCGAGCCCCCCGCCTGCGCAATCAAAATGCATATCGGGCGCGGTGAAAGGGACGCGGCCAGGTTGGGGATTTAGCATGAAAATTGCTTGGGAGAGTGCAATATGAGTTTGAAAAGCAAAGGGGGGGGGGCGCGGGCGTCTGTTCGTGACCTGAATAAACCGGAGGAATTACTCAGCGATTTCTCAGTATAATTTGGGCATCGCATTCATATTCTCCTCTGGAATGTATTTGCATACATTAATTTGTGTGCAGTGGAAATTAATTAGAGCATAAATATTTTTGTCGGCCGGTAGGATGCCCCGTATGGCTTGAATATTCTCGAATTGATGAATAGTATGCAGTCGGAAATATATTTTTGGGAGGACTCGCCACTTTGTACTCTACAGAATGTCTGTGTTGAGAGCGACCGCTGAAGTCGATAAAATTGTAAATAACGGAGTGCACGTACACTCTTCTTACCAAACACGAACATTTCTGTGAGATGCAGGTATGAATCGTTCTATCGTCACGAAATTTCCCGATGGGCGTATTTTGATAGATACATTTGATTTCAAAATATCCTGTTAAGGAAAGACGATGGACTCTTCTCAATCTTTTTACATTTATCTAGATTGCTTTAATGTGAATTGTTTACCTCTTATGTTCCTCACATCACATGTAGTTTATCACTTAAATGTCTTCTAGCTTTCTACGGATATATTACTATTTTTCTTCCAGTTTTTGTTACGACGTTTACAGTAATTGTAAGAGATAGAATTGATTGATGGTTTAATTAAGAAGTTGTTACTGTTTTTGATCTTGTTCATTCTAGCCAGACAATGGAAATAAATTTTACGACACGTTGACAAACATCCAAACAGTACTAGTACATTCCATTGAACAAACCCCATGACCAGCATTTTGTTTACTGTTGTAAGGATTCTCCGTATGGTTCGCAAATGAACGTAACATATCTGGATAATTTCTGTGAACACTCTTCCTTTTTCCTCGGCAAGAAGTTACTAATCACTTTTAGCATGACGAATGCGAGACCATCACCAGAATAATTCCGCCCATGACACAAGGGAATCGTTTCAGAGCTGAGAGACCTTTTTTTGTAAGGATATGAATTTGAATGCGAATTTTTACTGTTGTCCTTGGGCTGTTAATCAGCGCGCACCGCGGGCCCGGGGGCGTGGCCGGAAGTGGGAGGCGACGCGGACGGAAACAAAAATTGGGTGAGGGACCGCTCCGTGCGCGGAATGAAACAATTGGCGGCTGCGGCTTTACCCCCACCCCCCACCCCCCTGTGGGGCTGCATTAGCTGAATCACTTGATGGAAGTGCAGCTGCTCCCTCGAATAAAAGTCTGTTCCCAGAGTGATGGTTGGGAGGTACACTTGTGGTTTGAATTAAAAATGGAATACCAAATGGGATACGTTTCTGGAAGGGTAACTTTGTCCGAGCTGCTCAGATACGCAACGCTGACTCGCGGGAATATGAATGATTTTGCGTGACCGCGAATAAAAGCGCGTCATGCGAACTTCATCTGGGAAGTCTAACAGTTTTTGTTCGACATAACGTAATTTTCCTGGAAAAAAATTTTATATGAACTTTCCCGTTATTTAGTCGGATATGAGCCTGCCTTTGTTTTAGTAAATAAAACTGACAAGCTGAAAAATGTATTTGAGGTACGTCTCTTTCAATGATCTTTGTTACATGAATGTAACCACATTGATGATCAACTCATATTTGCAACTTTTGCACTAATTTACGAAGTTTTACTCTTCAATAGACAGTCATTCTAAATGAAACGTATAGGCAAGTTTTTTTTCATTCCTGATTGCTAGATGTCGATGTAGCCGAGATCGCCAAGATAAGTGACCAAAGCGCATTAATGACTTGCGTCTGTTCGAATCATCTAAAAGCGTGCTTAGCTCCTATCTTCCTGTGGCAAAGTCGGAGGGATAGGCCGATGTAAAGCAAATGGTGGTTGGTTCGCACCGAAGTTGACGGAATGTATGCAGCTAAGGTCTAACGGTTTTGCTACTTCTTATGATAAAACAAATGCTTGTATAACCACCGTTTGGCGCTTTGGAGCCCTCTAGTAGTGTAATTTAGCAACACAACAATGGTTTGTGCATTAAAAGTTGCACATTGTTGCTACCGGAGAGCCCAACAATGACCGCGCACGGACGCGATAACAATGGCGCGAGACCGAAGCGCACAAAATTATGTTGGGACATTAAAGGGTTAAAATGAAATCTTTTGCTCTGGAGCAAGCGCGACGTTTCGCTTGCGCGGCAGATGGTGACAGTGAAGACAAACGACCTGTTCTGTTATGTAAAAGTTATTACGTAAATGTAACATCACGGCAGAGAACTAAAAAAATAGAGATTAAAGTGAGTAAGATAATGACAAATTATTGCAGACAACCTTTTGATTCCTTTTCTTTTTCTACACTGAGAGAAATGTTGTAGAACAATGTACTAAACAAGTTTAGTAAGCTGTAGTAAATACAATTATTTGTGTGGTAAGATTCACTACAGACGATTTAGTTTTGTATAATAAATCAGCCAATTGTAAATCGTAAACGAATGAAAAAATAATATAATTGTCAGTGGTACCATACTTGTTTCGTAAATAAAATCATTCGGTGAAATCTACCTTTCACTTCGTCACTCTTACTAAAATCTGCTTAGTAAGCGTTCTCCGAAATTGACCAAACCGAATAGTTGTAGAGATCATGTGAACTGTGAGAAATCATTGCTGAACATAGTATTACACGCTGTATAATCGTTTTAATAATTATATTGATTTAAAAATATGTATTTTGTGTTCTAAACCTGTGGTAGAAATACCGTCGGTAGCCAAACGTCGACAGCTTGCGTTCATAACTGTTCTGTTTGGCTAAGGTCTGCCAGGTTAACCGAGGTTAAGGAAGTACGAGCCCATGGGTCTGTTGGATGGGTGACTGCTCAGAAACTCCATTCACGTCCTGGCTGAAGAGATAGAAAGAAAATATTCCTTTTACGTTTCTGCTTGATAGGCTCAGCAGCATTTTGTAATTTATGAAAACTACCATTCTTTTAGTAAATATTACTCGATTTTGTAGTTAACGCAACGATTAGTTATCTCCACTAAATGTAATTCGTCTTTGTGACAACATGTTTACGGAACATTACTATATGTGCATTAGTGTGTTTAACTAAACAGCAGTTTCGTGAAAGTCACTAAGCACTTTGTTATTTCAAAATACGCTGTACAGTATAATTAAATCTACCTCGTGATTCATTGCATGAACTCAACATTTCTCTCCGCAGTAGAAAAGCGAACTCTTATTTACGTCAGAAATGAACTTAATTCACTTAACAGCCGCATATCAATGGAGCAAGAGGAAACGACGACGAAACCCATCGAAGTTCTTTTCCTCTTTGTTTAGGTAAGGAATTCCAGTTTCATCGTTTAGGACTTTCATTGTTGGAACCTTTTTGAGCCGACCTGGATGGCCGAGGTGACTAGAGTGTATCCCGACTCTGCGCTTTGGTCGGAAATGTCGCGGGTTCGAGTCCCGGCGTGGGCATGATTGTTTGTCCCTTGTCATTCATGTATGTATGTTGTCGGGGAAGGCCTTGTGAGTCTGCTGACCATAGGCCGAGGAGCCCGTAAGTGTGTCTAGTGTAAAGGTTAATAAGTGTCCCCACTGTACCCGGCGCAAAGAGACGAAATCAGCATCCCTTGAAAGCTGGAAACCAGCCCCCGAAACAAAGTGCATGAAGTCGGCCCCGTGGCCGGAGATTGTTAAGGCAGTAGTGCGGTAGTGATCTCGGACCGCGGGGTCGTGGGTTCGAGTCCCGCCTTGGGCATGATTGTCCCTTGTGTTTTATGTACGTGTGATGTCGCGGAAGGCCTCGTGAGTCTGCTGACCACAGACCGAGGAGCCCGCAAGTGTGTCTAGTGTAAAAGGGTTAATATCTTAGTGGGCACCCGGCGCGGAAAGTCGACATCGGCATCCCCTGAAGAAAAGCTGGAAAAAGCCGCCCGGCCGAAAGAACATATTAAGCCCGGTATACACGGTACCGTTTTCGTGCAGATTGGACGTACAGAACACGTGCTGTCCAGACCGCACGTTTTCTACATGAAAAGGTTTTCTGCGTGTCGGTTATTTTTCATGCCGAAAGCTTACAGTTTGACTCAAGCGTCTCTAGCGCGAGATTCGTTCACTACCGGATTTGTGTACACGACGCGACGGTAATCGGCCATTTCGATTTTGTGGTTAGGTGTGATAAGATGCGATTGTGTGAAGAGATATTGTGATAAACTTATCCTTTTCCCAATTCCTGCCTTCCTATTTTTTTTCTTTGTGCTCCTCATGGTTAATTAATACTTAATAAAGATCACACAGCCTAACACACACACACACAGAAATAGCCGTCACTGAAAGTATTCTGACGGCACAATTCGGGTTGTTTCTTGTTAGATCTCCTAGCAGCCGCTTATGGCGATTCTTACAGAAAACGTACAGACCGTGTATGCGCGACATTTGGCTCCTATTCTTGTGGTTTGGGATCTTGAAGTTTCTGTACAGAAACTGTATGAGAATCTGCACGAAAACTGTACGGTGTACACCGGGGCTGTAGAAACTTTCTGACTCCTCAGTGACCGCTTCGTCTCCCAATGCTTCTCTGCATTATCGTAGTCGACTCCGCGAAGCCGCGCTGTGCACTTACTGAATGACTCAATATAGGATTCCACACATGGGCACAATTTGTGCAAATCTTATTTATAGGAGGATATTGGTGCCAGTAACCAGCCTGGTGTATGTTCCAATACATCCCAGATATTACTTTGAAAAGGTTAGGTTAGGTGTTTTCTAGTCAGAATACCTACAATGATATTAAGTATTTTTGTATTAATCCTATATTATTGGAAAAATATAGTATTCAGGCTTTAATGTCAACTAAGTCTTTGGTACATTCTTAAAATGATTATTTTTGGTATTTCAGTGCACCGCTCATTAAATAGGAAAGTATTTAAATTTATGATAGACATTTATTGTTACAGGAAAAGAAAGCTATGTGTGCAATAGTAGGAAATTATCCTTTGTTTTGTAAAGTTAAAAAATACAGCTCTCCATGAACAGATGTCAGTGGTCATGGTCATTACACTTTGATTTTTTAAAGTGGTCGATGACAATAGGTAATTGTCACACTTCCTGGCTTATCAAATGAATTTTTCTATTTAATTCCCAAATGTCCTTCTCAATTGGGCTTGTGGCCTCAGAAATGTGTTTACCACTGTCATACAATTAATTTTATAAGGCGGGATGTGTAACAATGATCTAATGTCATAAGCCACTTTATAAAATTGCAGTACAAAAGTTTGTTTTTACCTACCAGAAGAAATATAGTTTGAGTCCACTTCGGGTGTCTCTGCTCTTTATCGACAGTAGTTTTTGGGCATCGACAGTAATGCAACAAGCGTACTTTCAGCAAAGCGCTTATCGACCAACTATCTCCGCATCAACATGATCTAGGTAAAAGCTGAAGCCCGCCCAAAAAACAACTCGCACCTCTGCGCAATACAGTAGAGATGTATTGACCTCTGACAATGAAGATAAAAACGAAGCTTTCGGGTATAATCCAAACGAGAACAATAGCAATCCTGTGCAATATAATGTATTTACTTACTCAATGATTACAGTTATCGGATGCACAAAAATATTAAAAAGAAACGTCAGTCGATGTAAAAGCAAATATTAAAAGTTTTAAAAAAATATTAAAATTTCTCCAATATTCGTACACGTGTCATGCAATAAGCATTTACACTTAATATAAATCCTAAATTCGGCTGCAAAAAAATACTGTCTAACTAAACAAAATGGCGAGTACATTTAAGTTAATTTCAGTGAAATCAATGGCTTAAAAATTTTGAAAGAAACTGTGAGAGAAACAATACTGAATTTCACACACATCGAGATCCAAATAGTAAAGTGTTGCCAGTAGTTATAAAATATAAATTTCGACATGCTACACTAAAAAGATATTATGTAAAAACTAAAAAGACTGGAATATCCCCTGACTAAAGTTTGAAGACTTGATGATAATATCCAAAATCCTACGCAAATAGTAGCAGAAGATCTTGTTGACAATTAAAAATCGAAAAATATATTTAATGAGGACAAACCGACGCACTGTGATGAGAGTGCAACTGGGAAAAAACCTAACAACTGCTTTCAATGTAAACGCTGCCAGTGATTGGGTCAGAGGCAAATTGCCGTAACGTTTGAAGGTGCGTGAAGAGTCTTGAAAACCATCACTATTCATAATTTAAAAAACAACATGAAAACCTTTAACAAACATCCAAACCAATAAATACATTGATATTTCTGCACCTGGAAAGCTATTTTCTGCTCCTTTGTCTCCAGTAGCATCTATATTTATCACAACAAACCCCTTCCCCACCTTGTTTCCGTCACCAAAGTTTTTCTAACCCTGCGTCCCCCGAAAAAAAGAGTAGAGCAAAATAACGAAGTATATAACATCCCTGATGTTTACCATTTAAATGATGTATACCCTGATGTATACCAAAAAATATAGTATCTCAAATAATATCTGTAGTAATACCTCAGATCCAAAGTATGTTCTCTTAAATTACTACAATGGATCAAAAAACTGTTAACCTTCTAAACTTAAATATAATAAAGAATCACGAATATTCCTTCCGGCCATTTTTATACGATCATAAAATAACAATGGCCTTTTAACAGAAACCCATCACTCACTAGGCGAACATTTCTCTCTGCCCGATTTCAAAATTTATCGTAATAATCGTTTGACAACAAACTCTGCAGGTGGAGTAATAATCATAGTTGATAATATATTAAACAAACTGAGAAATCAAGTTTCCTTCTCAGCAGATCGGGAAGCTATACCAATAAATATAAAAGGGTAACTGCACGAAAGTAGTAAGTGCATTTTCCCAGCCAAGTTAAAGTTAATTTCTCCCTCAGAAGGGGCAAATAAATCTAAACATTCCAAGATTAGAAAGACACCTGGGTACAACATTAATAACAAATCATTGAAACAATTTCCTCGACAAACAATTACAATCATAACAGTGATATTTAATGCATCGGTAAGATTGCTATACTATCCTTCCTCATGGAAATGGGCTGTTATATTTGCATTCTGCTAACCAGGCAAAAAACGCAAATCTCCAAGCAATTACAGACCCATTAGTCTACTTCCCTCAATAGCAACAATGTTTGAAAAACTTGTTTTGAATAGACTCCAAACATACTTGATGAGCATTAACAACATTCCCAACACACAATTCAATTTCAGACCTAATCACGCAACACCCCATCAACTGCTGCGGCTTGTCGAGCGCATAGTGAATGATTTTAACGATAAACAACACACAGAAGCTCCCTTTTTTGGATATTCCCCAGACCGTCGACAGACTTTCGCACCATGCGCTGATGCACAAAACAACGAGAATTTGGTACGCCCGCGTATCAAGAAAAAATTATTTTGGGCTAGTAGGAAATGGTGTAGTGTTTACGACATTGGTGTCATTCTAGAAATAGATATGAGGCGTTGTTTTGTCGTAAGCGTAACCACTTAACGGCAAACATATCTATTTCTAAAACACAGGCATAGACAAAAGAAGGCCGACTCAAATACTTGACACACGTTTCTGAATGTATGTTGACGCACCAAATTCGAATCTGAAGCTACAGTTCCACCACCCTCCTCCAGTTTTTTAATCGCGAAAATCCACCGTGGAATTGTATTTTCTGTTTTCGGGGGTTGTTGTCGGACCCAAAGACTTTACATATGTTCCTATGTGTATATCGACGCGTTGAATCTGAAACTGAAGTCAGAATTGCGCCATCACCCCTCGATTTTTTTTAAATTGAGAAAAACCACCGTGAAATTATATATTATAAATTTCACGGTGGTTTTTCGCCATTTAAAAAAAAATAGGGTGGTTGCGCAATTCTGACTTCAGTTTCGAATTCAAAATACATTGTCAAATACATAGCGTCGAAACACATGTGTCAATCTGTGGGTCTGACAAATTTTTGTATGTGCAATTGTACTTTTTCTCACAGACAGGTATTTTCAAATAAAAATTAATGTTGTTTTGTTACCGCTTCAATCAATTCATGCAGTCGCCCCACAATGCTCAGTCCTTTCACCAACCTTTTCCTTAATTTTTCCAACTGACACAGCTGACACGAAATGTTTTCAGCTTTATACACTTTGACGATACCACTATTTTCACTTCACATACTGAGATCATCCTGGCCAATGATTACAAAAAATCTTACGTTTATAATTTACGAACTAGGACAAAACCTGGAGATTTACAATTATCCCCTTAAAATAATTAACTAAAATGTTAAAACTTAGACGGACTTCTTCCAGAAACCTTCGCGAATAAATAATTTCGATGCGCACTGACTTCCTCATTCTTTACCAGCCAAATACATGGGTATTTGGTAATTTCTTTCCCCACACGTCATATACAGTTTTTACTGTTTTTTTACAAATAAATAAATAAATATATTACTGAACAAACGGGTAACTTGGAAACTCCGCATTCAGACAATAACCCATACAACGTGCAAAAATGATTAAACTATGCCCATTCGTCAACAGAAATTCCACATTCAGTACAGAATCTGCTATTTAGTCTACTACTTAAACTACTTATCTATAAAATGATAATAAAACCTACAATGACCTATGCATGTCCAATATATGCCAACGTAGCACCAGAACGGACCAATCTATCCGTTTTGCAGACCACCCATAACCAATATCGAAGGAAAACCTTGAAAGCCCCTAATTCATTTTCAGTTCACGAATCCACCAAAAACTTAAGTACCACTCCTGTTGTCCACTCCTTAAACGTACCAATCCTGTCTTAATTCATCTAAGAAACCTCTCAAAAATGTTACTCTCTCGGCCCAACATGTCCCAATACTCCAGTAATCAATCACGGTCAAAACACACATTATCCTTCGCACCACAAAGAAAAATTATCCCCGAAATAAAAACTACCAGTCGAATTATGTAAATTGGGTACTTTTTTATTTCTATCTTAATTTTTCTTTCTGAACAAAGATATTAATTTCGTTTGTGAGTAATAAATAATTTACATGCTTCTGGAGTGTTTATATGCTTCTGCGATGCAAATTTTTGCGTAGAAAGTATTTTTTCAAACCAACTTTCGAGAGCTTATTGCGGCTCAGGCATTCAAAATATCAAAGGAGTTTATTTGGCAAATATGCTTAAAATTGTCTTAAGAGCTTAATTTCGAAGTGTCGACGTTTCTTCCTTAGTCACTCTGTATTAATAAGTACATACAGCATTAGTTCTTAAATGTACAACATTTTCATTCAGTTATTTTGCGATTTAATGTGGGGTGCTACGTTGACTCCCACCATTGGAGTTCTTATCTTGGGAATCGCAATGGAATGCGAGTGCTAATCTCTTGAGTAAATGCTGGTGAAGCTCCTCGTTTCTTTGAGGTCTCCTTCTCTGTTGTGGGATGAGTAGGGCTGCGAGATGCAGGTTATATTGTCAGCACTGTGATAATATGAAAACTTTTTGCCTATTCCAAAATGATTTCAATTACTCGGAATATCCAGTTTTCTAATGTTGCTAACCACGCTTCTTTGTTGGTACTTTTATTCACCATTGAACTATGTATAGTGGGGAGGAGATTGTGGAACTCAAGAAATGTTTCACAGATCATACTTCTCTCCCCTACTTGACTTTTTACTGCTTGTGATAAATTAATAATTTAATTATTTAATGAATTAAATGTTTTCCTATGACATCTGTTTTCTCTCTGAGCGAATCCATAACCAGACTGCTCTCACATCTATTTACGAATTACATCGCTTCCAAGAGAGTTTCCAGCCTGTGAACATTATTGTAATATTATTTTCCGCTTTATTACTCTCTTTCTCGTAGTTTTGGTCAATGTTCATTGGAGTTGTGATCCTGAGTTAAGCTATTCTCGAATTACTACGCGACTCGCTGAATACTAAATTCGACATCAATCTATGTAAATTTTATTGGGAATTTTAGGGAAATACTGCATCAAGGGTAAAATTCACGTCAGTTGGTACGTATTTTTTTTGTATTCCTGGATTATAAACGACCTGATAAGGACATCTTATTACAGACTTGATTATGATGTATTCGCGTGTATGACACGACTAATTGCGTCATCACACATTCAGCCAATCGCGGCGAGAGAATAATGGGGCGGTGGCGGCTAACCGGACAGGCGACCACCGGTTTTTCCCACAGATGCCAAATGTCCGTGACGTCCCAATAAAGTCACTTCCAAAATTTAGCTTTGATTCTCGTATAAATATATAATGCTGTCGTACAAAAATATTGTATGTAACTTGTTTATTATGTTTCTTTTATTTCATTCGTACAAATTTGAAAAATTTTTCACGTCGCTCGTTTTCAAAACACGTACTCATGGAGTAAAGCTTAAAATTACCCTCTGACAATAAAGTTTGGTAAATAGTCCTGTAACATTGACGTAGATGAAATATTAACAAAAGTTACCTTACTGTCCATTGAAGTAGTCACCTCCCATAACTATCCACCGCTAACATCTACTATACATCTCCTTGGAAACTTTGCAAGAAGTCTTCTTTTGGGATGGAGTTCAAAAGCCTCGTCACGTTTTGTTGGATGTCAGGAATATCGTCAAATCTCTTTCCTTTCAAAGCGAGTTTGAGTCGTGGGAATAGGAAGAAGTCTGGAGGATTGAGATCTGTCGAGTATGCTGGATGTTCATTTTGCACCACCCCCTTTTTTGCCAGGAACTGTTGGGTGATATTGGCTGTGTGAGCTCAAGCATTGTCGTGAACAAAAACCATGAACCTTGTTGTGCGTACTGGGGTCGTATCCTGCGTCGACGTTTCATGAAACGGGCCAAAATTTCCACGGTCCATAAGGAATTTCCACCTGAGGGAACGACAATTAATGCTGCAAGGTACTTTGAAATTTTGAACCATTTCATGAAACGTCTATGCAGGCTACGACCCCAGTACACACAGCAAGGTTCATGGTTTTTGTTCACGACAATGCTCGCGCTCACACAGCCAATATCGTCCAACAGTTCCTGGCAAAAAAGGGGGTGGTGCAAATTGAACATCCAGCATACTCGCCAGAACTCAATCCTCCAGACTTCTTCCTATTCCCACGACTCAAACTCGCTGTGAAAGGAAAGAGATTTGACGATATTCCTGACATCCAACAAAACGTGACGAGGCTTTTGAACTCCATCCCAAAAGAAGACTTCTTGCAAAGTTTCCAGGAGATGTATAGTAGGTGTTAGCGGTGGATAGTTATGGGAGGTGACTATTTCAATGGATAGTAAGGTAACTTTTGTTAATATTTCATCTACGTCAATGTTACAGGTTTATTCACCGAACTTTATTGTCAGAGGTAATATAAACAAGTTGCGTAATATTCTGTTACTTTGTTTTAAAAACTATTGGAAGTTTTGCCAGCTATGAATGTATTTTGGTGGTCTGAGACGACCTGGGGACTCAGGAACATCCGCGTGGCGTCCGTTGGGACGTCTCCCCGCGAGTGTAATAAAAAGCGGCGCCGCGCGACCCACTCACGGGCGACCGCTCCGCGCCGCGGCGCCACCTGGCGGCGCCGTGACGTCACAGCGTCGCCCCGTGGCCGCGAGTCGATAGGGCTCGCCCGCGCCGCGCCGCAGCCCCGCGGCTCCAGGTGGCGCCTCGAACGTCCTCCCTCGGGCAGCCTCCTTCCTTTCAAGTGCCGCGCGCTGGTTAGCGCGTGGGCTAGGCTCCAGAAGCCCCTAGCGCAACGGCGTCAAGGTCTGCTACTGGTGGCTGTGGCACGCGTCGTGGCACCGTAGCACGCCACGAACATCTCTGCGCTACCAGCATCTGGAAACGGAACTATTACTATTAGTAGTAACCCCGCCGTTTTACAATAGGGATGGCGTTGTATCTGGTGGCGGTGTGATGAACTGCGTGGAGGGGCGATTTCGTCGTGGCACTCGGGCCACGGACTCCTGCTCGTGGCATCGACCTTGACAACACTGCCCTAGCGCGTTCTTGTGAGACTTGACCTAGGCAAATTTAACTAGGGTAGTTTGCCATTGCTTCCCCTAGGGGCGCTAGTGCGATAATTCTTACGTTTGATTTGAACTAGTGAGAACCCGTGCGATTAAATCGCACGGTTAGTCAAATAACCAAACTGTTTTCTGCTTAAATTATTTTTTTGTATTCCAGCTTTATAAACAACTTATCCTCACTAAGGTCACTAACCTCTCATATTTGAAGATTTCTATTCAATGTAGAAAATCACGTTCGCATGCTTACACAACCTACACTAAACTGAAACAAACAAAAATGCTTGAGATAGCAACATTCACTTGTCCCCCGCCACCGTCCGACAGTGTAATTTTCTTCCGAAAGATCGCGCGGAAATCAGAAATTACAGATCCCGAATTACTACTTTTTTTTAATATTTACGTATTTTTAACGCACTTTTTCAATACGAATGTCCCATGTGCAGCTGGAAAGAAACACGATTTTTCAATCCATTGCTTCTTTATACAGATAGGTTTCGTATGTCGCCCAATTTATTGAAAAGATCAAACAGCACTTTGAAAAATAATATATAAGATACTAGAGAGCGCAGGCCTAGATACAATATCCTCAATCTTATACAGTAATGCAAATCGACACTCCGATTGGTACTGAGTTGCTAGAGAGATTTAATTTGACCAGGATCGGCCAAATGCCTCTTCTGGGATCTATTTTACATGCCGACAAGCGGCCGCGTGCATGTCATCGAATTTTTTTCACCTCAAAAATCCCACGACTTTGACCTGGTTTGAACTTGCAATGAGTAGCCCGGCATGGTTCTATTCTTGGCCAATGCCACTTGTAATTGCCATCTTTTGTGCTTGCCCGGTCTGGGGTAAAGTCGCCAAGAGTAACGTAGAGAAAATTTGAGTAATTCAAAATAAATTCTTAAGACGCATAATTAAAGTACCATGTTACGTGTCAAATAGGCAAATTAAAAACGGACTGAAAATAGAAAACTTGCATACTTACGTTAGTAGACTATCAGTAATTTTTTTTGAGGACTTACTAAAGGCGGATTGTGTTAAAAAATTTATTCTACGTCTTTCAGCAGAAAGTATTAAAATTCTTTCGAGACACTCAAGGATAAAACTACGCACACCATAAACGCTTTAATAAGAATGAAAATTAAATATAAAGGATTAACACAATCATAACATTAAAAAATAGGATGTTACAAATTCAAAATAACAAAAAAGAAAAAAGTCCAAACACTAAATTAAGATAAACTTGTAGATCAAATTGAAGAATTGTTCCTGATTAGCAATATATGATTGTTAATAAAGAAAATTGAATAAGTTTTAGTAAATTAAGATAAACCTAACAGAGTAGGAGGGAACTTTGAATAAATGAACTCCCCGCTTACCTATGCCCTAACCCAGTTTTAGAATTAAGACATGCAAATCTCTGTAAAATCACTGGGATTGAACAGATAGAAAATAAAGATGTTAAAAATAAACTTGTATATGCTGTTTTGCTAATGCCATTATTAATGAACGATGTTTGCAGCTTAACCCTCCCTCGCCAGCGTCAACATCAGTCATGATGCTGTGCGCACACACCCGCGCGTTTCAAGCAACGATCTCCCAGCCCCACTTCGTCCTACCTCTCATTTAGTCCAATTCTATTAATTCTTCGACTTCTTTAATATTGTATGTTGTTTTCATATTCTCCGAATAAACCTGGATGGGCGAGGTGGCTAGAGGGGGTACAACTTAGCATCTCGGTTGCAAGGGTCAGGGGTTCGAGTTCCGCCGTTGGCATCGTTGTTTGTCCCTTGTCCTTCCTGTGTGTGTTGTTGTGAGCCTTGTGAGCCTGATCACAGACCGAGGAGCCCGCATTTGTGTCTGGTGAAAAAGTCAATATGTGTCCCCGAGGGACATATATGAAAATCGGCATATCCTGGAGCTGAAAAAACGAAGAAAAAATATGCTCCTAAGTAGCGAACCCATGCGAGAACTCTCGCTTGCCATATCCCACCCTCTTTCTTATTTTTCCATTTCCATATTAATCATGTAATATATATTTTTCTTCAAAACCCTCTTATCATCGTCACTTGTTCTATATGCCACCTTGTAATTGATAACAATGTAATACACCCTTGTCAATACAAACTATTCTTATTTAACTTTATTGTCGAGCAATGAGGTACACCCGTGTAATTTAGTCGCTTAGAATATCAAGTACCTAGTAACTTCACATACAGTCGCATATTCTACAGGCTCTGAACTGGTAGGGTAGAATCGAGAAGCGTCGAACCAGCAAAAATGCAATAGAATTGTCAAGACGATCTCGTCCTGTAGATTACTATGTGAGGAAAGTTTCTGTGAATCCTCAATATTTTCGTTTTTAAGGGTCTAGAACGCTTTGCTTAGAAGTTATTTACCGATATAGATGGCGTGCGTTGCGGATTGCATTTTACATGAATATTTTGCTACGTTTTTTAAACAAATCCTTCATATTTTTAAAGTCAAAGTGGAATTCATCACTTTGAATCTCCGTAAAATTCTTCGTCTGTAGAGACCTAATTTATATTGGTAGTTTTATCAGGTATTTATATCAGATTGGTTGGGTGTGAGAGCCACAACTGGAAGGTATACTACTGAAATAATTTAGGAGACAATGCTCCTAATGAGTTGTGTTTTATAAATTGATTCCTTCACTGATGTTTCCGGCCGCGTCACCTACGGTCATTACACCCATATAGCGTAATTCAAGTCGCTCATATTATGCCGGAAGTAAATAACTGTGTTATCATCCGAGTGTAGATCCAGAACAGCCGTTTGATAAATTGGGCGGTAGGTTCTCGGAGAGATTATAATATATAAGATATCTAAGATTGTTTTGTTATCAGGATAATGAGTTGGTTCGCTGTGTGCGTGGTGGGTATGTTTTTATTTTTAGTTACTAGCTGCAACAACTTTCGACAGTGTGTAGAGGTCGAATTGCAACCCCAAGCAGAATTCTCACTATTTGGGTCCCGGATTATAAGGATTTTCGAATGCTTCTGGAAAAATTTTTATAATTTTTTGGGAGGAAGGGATAGTTAGGTGGTTTATATGCTTGTTCTATTACAATTTCCTCGTTATTCATGTAAGTTACAGTTGCAACTGTTTCTAGACTTTTATCTGACGAAATATCTCTTTTGAAAAGTTTAGTACTTTGAGAATTAAGATATCCAATCCTCCCGAAGCACAGTGCGTTAATCTATCGTTTCTATTTATTGCATATTTATTAATTTTAAATTCTTCACCTGGTAGTTGATAGATTTCGGTTATGTAGGCAATTTGTATTTTATTATCATTTAACATGTGATTGAATGCGTTTATTCGGGATATTACGCCATTGTAATTCCAGTTAGGAACCTCATGTCATCATCATTATTAAATGCCATTAATAAGAGCAGAAACAAACAAGTGAATCATTGTATCTAGGGAACGAATATTGCTAATATCTGATTTACTACAGTGGTAATTAAATTGGCATTGTTCGCATTATTGCGGCTTTGGGATCTCAAAATTGATTCAGTATTTTTGTAATTTTAAGAAGGCAAAACATTATTCTAGGCAGCGGAGGAAAATTGTGAATGTTCATGGCGGCCCATGAGAAGGTTCGTAGTTGTATTGAAAGTTTGAGCATTGTGAAGGCCTTGCCATTGCTTTTGTCCCCTTTCTGCCTCTTTAAATTGTATGCAGCCACAATAGTTGTGTTGTTTTCCCCATGTTTAACACACTTTCTTCGTTCGTTTTTTCATCTGCTACATTCAGAATTAATATCGGCGGTTAAAGTTGGAGGCAAATTAAACTGAAAGAAGTGTCTATTTCTGTTGTGAATGTTTCTATAAAAATTATAATTAATGTCTCTTTCTGTTATAGGTAAGTTGGAATACAGCATTAATAAACGTTCGTGCATGTGTCCGTCCATGGGTAAGTGTGAAATATGCTCATTCTCAGTAAATAATGTGTGAATACTTACTGAAGAAGATTAAGTATTTTTCAATATACATACGAGAGTAAATTACAGATGTTACGTTACATGAGTTAAATAGTCCTTTACTACACGGTCCAAGTGTATGACGAGGTTCCATCCTTTAGGCTACTCGATTAACATAAAATCTCAATCCAAAGCATAATTTACGAAAAGTACGAGGAGTTATGGAAAAAGATAATAGAACATGTTTCCAACCAATTTATTTAAGAAAATTACACCAACTTCACGGTACATTTTGTGCCATTGCTTCTAAAATAGTTTCAAAAGAATCATTTTGCAATACCAGGCCACAAAAACACACATCTGCACATCTGAAGTACGCAACACATCGGCCGTTTTTTCCGCCCTCCATCACCGCCTTCGAGGCGCCAGAAGCCAATTTGCGAACGGGGGAGCGTTAGGGGCGGAGACCCGAAGGTGGAAGCGAAAGCTGCAAAAGAATAAATTGAGTGAGTCTTTTCTCTCGACGGTGGAGGATCAGTTTCCGTCCTCGTTAGGTCCGTATTTCCAACAAATCATTTTACAATGCAATATTTAACAATTTTGCATGAAAATGTTCTCTTCCGTTGTGAAGCAACTTAACAAATTCGTGAATCGCAATTTGATCATTAAGGAAATGTAAAAGACAATGCTTGCCCTCTCGTTCTGAGTAAAATCTTCATAATGTAAATAGTATTTGTGTCGTCAGACGAAGAGCAAGTCATATGATCTGAGCCTCTCCATTAATAAATACACTAATTATTATTATTATTATTATTATTATGGTTATTATTATTAACATTATTATTGTTGTTGTTCCTCTAATTCACGACTTAAGATGTTATGAGTCGGTTGATTATAAAGTCTACTCGGGGTTGCAACCAGCTTCCTAAGCAACAGATCTACGGGCTATTGGTGCTTTTACAATACTTTGCGTCAAATGTGGGGCATTCCAAACAAAGCAAAGTCTCGCACTTTGAATGACCTAGGAGTTTAGCCAAGCTCCTTCGCACATTTTGCGGAATAAATCCCACAGCTCCGATAACTATCGGGACGACCTGTGCTTTTAGGTCTCACATTCGGCTGATCTCGATTTCCAAACTCTTGTATTTAAGACGTTTCTCTGCCTCCTAGGTTTCTTTGATAGCATGCGACAGCAACGTCTACAATTTGAAACGATTTTTTCTCCAAATCCCGGATAACAATATTTGGTTTGTTTGCCGGAATCGTGCAATCAGTTTAAATTTGTGGGTCGTACAATATTGTTCACAACCCAACAGACGTCACCGGCTCTGGTGAGTGTTCGTACCACTTGGAGCATGTGATTGGAACTTCGAGGGCGGAACAGATCTGCCAGTAGAGGTAACTATACACCCCGTCATGTGCTTTCAAGTATTCGATGTTTGCTAGAAGTGGACAAGCTGAGACAATATGATCAATGGTTTCTACTTGTTCCTGGCAAATGCGACATTTATCACCTTGAGAAAATTTAAGAACCGCTTTATCATAATGTGTCTTCAGCGCTTGATCTTTGGCAACTATTACAAGTGCTTCCGATTCTGGCTTCATACTTCCCCTTTTAAGCCACATAAATAATTGATCTTTATTGATCTGTGCTCTGTCTATTCGTTTCAAATATTGTCCGTGGAGTGGTTTCTCTCTCCACTTTTTCTTGAACATTATTTTGGCCTCACATTTCGTGTTAAGTAGCATAAATTATTATTATTATTATTATTATTATTATTAATGTATCGGCCATTTCTGACTATGCTACACGTTCACTTCGAAGGTCCCATTCTACCTCGGAGAGAAATTAATGACTGTCATTATGAGAATCAGCTTTTTGGCTGTATCCCTTGGTAAGACAAGGTTGCTAAGCCTTAAATTATGAATTATGAGGTGATAGGAGGGCGATGATAAGTTATCGTGGCCTTTTTGAATCATCCCAGCATTCGCATGTAAGACCGAGAGAAAGAACCGGTCAGGATGACCGGCCCGGGGAACGAACCCTGTCCTGCGACTGCAAAGGCAGCGCGCTACGCCCTGATTCGCTTTGCTCGGGTTATTATTGTTATTATGATTATTTCCGTTTCGAATTGGTCATCTTGGGAGCTCGCGAACGTGCAAACCCTGTTTTGGGGCTTTGCTATGTTCATCGAGGGTAGGTGCGCGTGAGTTTTAAGGGACGGATCACCATTTTCATTCTGAATCCACTTTTACACCCAGGGTTGTCAGTCCTGGGGGATGAGGCAAAAAGATAATGATGACGAATGAAATGGACAGTCACAAACATCCAGAGACACACGCAAACACAACGATGACCCAGGCGGGATTCGAACTAGCGATCCTTCGGCCCAAGATCGCCACGGCCCTACTCTCTTAGATATCTCGACTTGGACCACCCTACAATTTATTCATTTTATTTAGTTATTTTTATTCTCTTATTTTGTAATTTATATTAAATTACAAGAAAATGATTACTGCGTTACCATGAGAAGGAGGTAATCCAAAGCTGTGAACGCTGAATGAAGGGCCACGCGATGGAGTAGTGAACGGAGAGCGCCGTAAACATTCACCACTCGCATCTCCCGAAAGCGCCGGCGGCTTAATGAGTGCCAATGCGAAGCCAATGCGAATGAAAGCGCTCGGCGGCGCCGCCGCCGCGAGGCGTCTGCGAGCGGCCTCAGGTGCAAGGGCCGGGGCGGGGGGCGGGGGGGGGGGACGGGCACATCGCCAAGTCATTAGAGCGTCTTCCGATTTGGGGCGCCGTCCCCCCCACCCCCCACGCCTCCTGCCGTGAAGCAGCCAGCGCGCGCCGCCGCCCCGGGTCACGTGGCCCTTGTAGGGGAAGCGGGGGGGAGGGGAGGGGGAGGCACAAGAGCGGATTAAAAGCCTTTTAAGAAAATGAAGGCTCGCCATGTGATCGGGGTCAACTCCCGGCGCCGATAAATATTCTAAAGGGAAGAGAAGACGGAGCGAAGACGAGAAGGGCTCCAGGGGCGTCCAGACACTTGGGAGCGAAGGGCTTCGTCATTCAGGCACCGAGGAACCAACACGACGACGAATCCTGTTCATAGAACAAAATGCATTGGAAAAAAATGTTTATATACACTTACGAAGTCAGATTAAATATTCTTCTATTTTATTTAAGTCTTCCTTTAGGAATCGCTGATTTCATGCCTAACGACGTAAATTGAACGTCGTAAATTGTGTATCAAACCTTGTGTTTGAGGAAAAGAGATGGCATCTATCTCTGTAGTCTAAGAAACATTTTAGAATGTAGCTGCATCGCTTTCCGTTATCCGTAGGGGAAGAAGGACGCAGCCATCATGAGATGCGGGAATCGATTGTTGCCGACCCACGGCAAAGGCAAGAAAAATCATTCAATCAATCTTGCATCATTGGTGCGAGGACACCCCCCCCCGCGCCAATGTTCTCTGAAGTTTATTCTGAGCAGTTGGGATCAGGCTAATGTGAGGAAGGAGGGAAGGAGTCCATCCTTCATGATTCCACGAGGAGAGTGTCGAAGTTATCAGATTGTTGAGAGCCTCTGCGAGTTCTTTGCTTCAATCTCAGCATTTCCTCCAGTTCTCCGAGCATGCAGGCCACCAGTTCTCCGAGTACTAATAGTTACTAATAATTACCGGGGTTACTTATAGTTTCCTCTCCTGACGCTAGTTGCGAAGAGAAGCTCGTGGCACGCTACGATGCCATAGGGCGTGCCACTGCCACCAGTAGAAGACCTTGACACGTCTTAGAGCTACCACTCCAGACACGTTACCGCTCACGTTACCACTAGCCTCAGAGGTGAACTCACCTTCCCGAGGCTTAACAAATGTTGAACATTTGCATTTGCAATTTTCAAAAATTCTGGTAACTTTATTTACATTTCCACCAGTCCTCCGAGCATGCAGGCCATCATTTCTCCGAGAAGAGTACAGGTGCGAAATACGATAAAAATAAAGGTTTCGCGATATGAATAACAGTACGCGGTACGTGCGGATGACAGCATTGCCCGGTAATATGTCCTGGACACCGTCAAGATTGCGTTCGCCACGGCGCGACAGCATCTCCTGGGATCTCCTGGGATCGCGCGTTGCCCTACGCCTGGTCAGCGTGAACGAGAGGAACGGGGTGTCCCGAATCTTCATGATTCCACAAGGAGAGCGTCGAAGACATCAGGTTGTTGAGTGCCTCTGCGGCTTTATTTGGGTCTCGGCATTACGTCGATGCCAGCAGTTCTCCGAGTGTAGCGTAGGTTTGCAACACGATAAGATAACGGTTTCGCGATCGCCCGACGCCATTAACTGGGTTCTTCGTCAAGATTGTAAACGGTCATCGCCAGGGCGCCGTCGTGTGTCCTGGGATCGGGAGTCGCCCTGCGCCTGGTCAGCGGGAACGAGAGGACGGTCGAAGGCAGTCGGTTGCTGTGACAGGCGCCACCAGCTCATTTACCTGCGGCGGTTCGTGTTCGTTACCCAACTGGTCGCGGGGTGAAACATCCGCACAAGAACGGCAATAAGAATGTTATAGCTGATTACACAGGCACACAAATGTAACTTCATTCTTTGTGCACGTCTTCTGAATTTCAGTGGGAAATATAGTTATTCAAATTATCGTTTTCCATATCGTCGCGGAAAAAAGTATTATTCTTTCATGAAGAACATGAGGGTTCAGGGCAGGAATTTATATCTAATTTACCTTTGAAAATATATTTTATTATATAAGAGCGAATATTTCGTCAACAAAACTCGAAAAAACCCTCTCTTTCTGTATTCAAAATTCGACTAGAATATTGTTTAGGATAGAGATCACAGAATTATGAAAACGCGCACAAAATTCACTTCTCCCCATAGCTCGTCACATACAGTTTTTAACTGTTTTTGACGTAAATAAATAAATAAATAAACAAATTTTTAAAAAATGTTGTCAGACCCAAAGACTCGACGCATGTTGGATGTCAACGCGCTGAATCCGCATATGAAGCCAGAATTGCGCATCACCCTCTAGTTTGAAAATAACATCGTGAAATTGTAAATTGACGGTGTTTTTTCGCGATGTAAAAAAACAGGAAGGTATTGGCTCAATTCCGGATTCAGATTTGAATTCAGCGTATCGACATAGAGAAAGATGTTTTAAGTCTTGAGTCTGAACCTTTTGGCTTCTGTAGAGTATACTGCTGCAAGACACCAAAATCTAGTATTCGAATGTGTTTTTCGAGATTTAAAAAAACTTGAGGGCGGTGGTGCAATTCAATCTTCGGATTTAGCGCGTCGATGTACATAGAGAACCAATGTCCAGTCTTTCGGTCTGACAACTTCCTTTATTTTGTGTGCCTGTGTTATTACTCGGGTCACCGCCCTCAACTTTCCCCGTTGAGAATCCGGGAGGGATTACCAACAAAGGGAGCCGACAACTAGAAGTTATTTCAACAGGACGGCATGCTATTTGTAGCGGCAGCAAATTACTCCAAGAGTCTTTTAATTCAACCACCCGCAAACGTTAACACATTATAAACTCTCTGAAATCAAACCACTAATTTCATTTGCATGTTCATATTCACCCTCGTGATCATCGTAATTTAATTAAATGTGTTGTATTAATGATATGTTTTATTGGACATGCAAACTCACTCCATCCCGCTCCCAGCAGGAGAGTTAATAGTAAGTAACGTTGCATCGACAGGACGTAGAGGAGATTATTGTTAAATTATTGCAGATTGCATGCAAGGATTCATCGCGTTGAAATACATAAACATTTGTCATGTCTTTGGCTCTGACTACTATTTTTTCTGTGCCTGCGAAACTTCTTCTTTTTCTTCTTCTTCTTCGCGAATAGGTCACGTAGGGCCACGCGGAATCTACATTTTTTTGCCTTCTTGTTAGCTCAGTAATCTCTCGCATGGAACAAATGGGTCTGCTTTCGTTGCTCAGACATATGTTTTGTTTTTCCTCCTCAATTTTTCTAATTATATCACGATCTTGTAAATTTGGAGATCCAATTCTCTAAGATACTGTCTTGTTTGTCTGTATCCAAAGGGTCTGCTGGCTTTACTTTTCAAGAAGGCATGGAGATTTGTTAACCTGGTAGCATTCATTCTTTCTAAATTTTCCATAAATTTGATTCTTCGTATTCGCATTGAATCTGTGGTTTTAGGAATATGTTTATAGATTTCCTCATTTGGTTTCGGGTAATTTATATCATTCTTCATTTTAGGGCCAAAGATTTTTCTCATAATTTTTCTAACTGATGTTTTAAAGTTCTATGTTGAAGGTTAAGAATTTATGATGCATAGAGTGCATTATATTATCAAGCTGTTTTCGACATTCATCTGATTTTCCTGGTTCTTCCTTGTTGATGATATTGGTCGGTGCGTGACATTTTATTAATGTGTAAATCTTGTTCACCGATTTCATTGTTATGGTTGATATGCGCCCTAAGTAAGAAATGAATCAAGAGACTGAATCTAGTATTCTGTATCTGCGTAATTTATTATGTATTCGTAAAATCTTTTTACAGTAATATTCTGTGAATACTACATGAAGTATCGCTTTTCTTGTCATTTTATTGCGTTCAGTAGCGGTTTGTGACTTCTGGTAGAGAGAGCGCTGGAAATACTTTCCCTCATTCTATTGGCACAGGAGAGGCGAAATCATGCCATCAACCTTTCTATTTCCACTGAGAGAAGACAATTTTAAGTAATATCAGAGGCAGCATATTATGAAATATGTGCAAATTTATTGTTCCCTCAACTTGTTCCTTTGTGGAAACAAGAGTTCTATCGATTAGCAATAATATAAATTATACTTCAAATGATACTTGTACAATAAAAATGGAAAATGAGCGAGTCATATTGTGCCGTTTAATTATGAAAATTCATTTTATATCTTGGTTTCAAGAAATGATATCAGAATGGAATTAACGTAGTGTAGTATTTTGTAGATACATTATCATAGGATGTACAGAAATAAAAGCCAAATATTTTCTAGATATAGTCTTGCACGCAATTTTCTATCTTGGCGTAGTTGGTTTATGACTCCAGAAGCGTAACGCTAATTGTTGGAAAGGCTAATGGATGAGTCTCCATGAGTCATGCAACGTACCCATGTGCTGGAAGAGCTCTTATTGAGAGCAGCCAGTGTCACGCAAATCCACCAGAGTGCAGCACCTCTTCTTTCTTTTCTTTTTCCCTGCCATGTACTTTTATAAAATCGTCTTATTTTAATATCTTTCCCTTGTGTGAGCTTTGGGAAACTTGACATAAAGAATTTCTTTATGAAGTCTTCGAGAACCTTAGTCAAAAGAAAAGTTCTAAACAACAAATCAAATATCTTAATCCTTCTGAGAAGGTAGAAGTTCTCAAAATGAGTCTTCTTCAACGGTGCTTCCAGTATCTTTCAGTATCGTCCTCGTTCGGGGCTTACGTATTCGTGTTGTACTTTTGGTAATTAAAAAACTACCAGCAATGCCTGCAGTTTTTGAACTTGTTCCGCGTTTTGTGGAAAAATTTCTGAATTTCCTTGTGCGGCGGTGGTGAAGCGGAGAAGGTCGGGGTGGAGTGGGGGGCCGGGGGGGCGGGGGGGGCACAGCCTCCCACTGCGCAGCACTGTCTTCGCCGAGTTAATTGATGTGTCAAAATTTTAAGCACGTAATTACAACGACTTAGTCCGAAAGTTACCTCTTTCCTCTTAAGTTGTTTGGCCTTAATCTTGCCTTGAACTGCAGTCCCCCTTCCTGTTCTAATGTATTAGGAAGTTTATGGCCGGTGGATTTTTCTTGTTCATGCACCTCACGCTTCCTAATAAGCTCAGACACAATAAACTTCGACATTGGGTAAGTTCGAAGTCTGACAAGATTTGCAGAAAGATTATTACTTGATGTCTGCTAAAGTTAATAGGGTGGTTGGAAATGTGCTTCAGCATTGGGATAAAGGAAACTCTTAAATCTCCGGGAGGAAGTTCTGAATGAAATGGTTTAATGTACAAGTGACATAACAATTATTACACAAACTTGAATGAACTATTATTTCATTAGTAATTTGTGACTAATTGTATTAATTTTTGTGGAATTATTGCCTAACTTCTTCGCCCATAGAGAAAGTATGGTAATACTGCGGGAAAAACAGGCAAATTTCTACAGAAAAGCTCTTATTGTCGCACCCCGTCAACAAAAAAGCGGAAGTAGGTTGTTCCTGTTTGCAGTAAAAAACTTCCCCAAAACGTTGTGCAGTCGTGGGTGGGTTTGGTGGGTCCTTGATACCGAAAAACTGTTGGCGGTAAAACGCCTGTCAGGCCGGCCGGCCGGCAACAACGCTAATGGCTAAACCGTATTCAGAGAATTTTCACCAAAATTGATATTTTGGAACCCATCTGATTGATGACGCGGCCTCTTGAATTTAAAATGAATATTTTGATTTTTGGGGTAGTTTACATGAAGTCTCAACATTTTTTATTTTTTATAAAATATGGCTCCAATTTTTCTCCCTCTGATAGAGTAACAGATTCATAAAGAAATTGTTTAGGTAAATATATCATTGCACTGCCTGATAGAAATTTGCAAAAATTCAAATTTTTTTCGACGCTTTCCTACAATTAAAATAATGGAGTTTTCTTTTAACGAAATCTGTTCATCAAAAACAGATCTTTGAATAAGGTCACGCTCAATTTTTCGAAAATATGAGAAACGTTTTCGTGAAATTTAGGCATTTTTTAAACTCGACATTCCCATACTTCTTATGCTAGAATTTACAGGAGTTATTTAATCATGAAGAGTTATTTATCAGGAATTATTTAATATAACCTTAACCCTAAAACTACCGATCAAAACAGCCGGCCGCTAGAATTCTTCTCCAGTCAGCGACAGAATTCGACCTGCCTAGTTTGTAGCTAAGGTCGGAAATCCTCCAGTATTTGGACTTGAACCGTTGGGCCTCCCGGTAAGTCACTGCACAGACAGCGACAATGCTAGTTCTGAGATAAACTCATCCGGTATAAACGATCTGAAAAAATGAATTAGTAAAAATAATTAAAATAATTGCGAAACACTAATGATAATAATAATAACAACAATAACAAGGAGTCGTCCATAAATCACGTAACGCTAAAGGGGGGGAGGGGGTCTGAGGCAGCGTTACATAGAGATAGGGAAGTGCGTTACTAGGGGGAGGGGGTATTGAAAATACTCGAAATTTGCGTTACGTAATTTATGGAAGGCCTCCAACAGCAACGACAACTCCACCTAGGAAGTACACGACTTTGCTGTTCGTCGTGAATCTCATGGGAGGTGCCAGATTCGAATCCCGACGATGGCAGGATTTTCGACGTAGCTAAGTCGAATTTAGCCCCTGTCGAAGAATTCTAGAGGTCGGCTGCTCTGATCGGTAGTTTTACGTGGTTTCTCAGATCAACAGCAGTCGAATGTCGGAGCAGTACTTTCACAAACAAACCACAAACCTTGCGCGATCTTTCCTTCTTCCTCGTCCTTTCCTCATCATTCCCAAATCAACAATCATATATGCTTCGACACACGGACTGAAGACCGGTCGGGAGCTTAGAGCTGGGCTGGTGTACCGCTGGTGGGACATACATGGTTGAAGAAAATCCGGGCAAGCCTTCGGAGGTCGGCGCCGGGTCTCAACAGCCAACGGGGAAGATTACCGCCGCCTGCAATAAAATATGCACTACGCTTACGGGACTAAATGCTCTTAGCTCTTTCTAACGCAGCCAGAATCGCTAATCAATCAAACGACCTGAAAGGTGTTTACATTTTAGCCATGTGGTTGACGGTGGATTGATTGTTAGTGACTCCGGGCGCGTCAACTACTGAAGTAATGAGTCCCGTAAGTCTAGTGCATATTTCATGGAATAGTGGCGGTGATCTTCCCTCGCTGGATGGTGAGATCCAGCGACAAGCTCCAACCTCCCACCGGTCTCCCGGTATGTGTGGTAGTGTAGGTTATGTGTGTGTGGATGGGGTGAGGGTAGGACAAGGAAGAGGAAGGAAAGATTGCACGCGGTCCTTAGCCCGTTTGTTAAGAAACTGCTTCCGCATTCGCCTGGTGTTGATCGGAGAAACCATGGAAAACTACCTATCAGAGCAGCAGGCTTCTAGAATTCTCCTTCAGACAACGACTCCTTCAGACTTCTCGATCAGACCTATGTTGAATTCAGTCTGAAGGAAGTCTGAAGGATGACAAGCTAGTGTCGAAAATTCTGCCGCTATCGGGACTCGAACCTAGGACTTCCCGGTCGGAGGCACTGCAGTCACATCAGTTGATGCCCTGAGCCACCTCTCCCGGCCCATATCGTTGAGGTGACTGTGGTCAGTGCGCTGCTGTATCTGGGGCTGTACAATCTTTCAGCTACTTGCTCCATAAAGAAAATGTATTCTCTGTATTAAAATCACACTTCAGTGATTACGAGTAGAGGAAACTTTGGGTATTCACTGACCTCCACGAGGCCATTGGAGAAAAAACAAGCAGTATACT
Source organism: Acheta domesticus (assembly GCA_031308135.1). Lineage (NCBI taxonomy): Eukaryota > Metazoa > Arthropoda > Insecta > Orthoptera > Gryllidae > Acheta > Acheta domesticus. Next base: position 1,765,104 of record JAHLJT010004567.1, on the reverse strand, counting down.
ATTCAATATATCTCTTGTAAGTTGCATCAGTACTTCAGTTCGTGATTGCAAGTAATAAAAGCACAAATACCTTCATGAATGTGTGATTTATTCAGTTATCGATTTTAAATTGCAATTTACAGTATTTAAATGGAATATATCTCGTAGCATTTAGCTTTCTTAGTTCCTTATAATATAGATCGTATTTGACCAAAACCTACATTATTCGACATGGAGGAAGGATAGTTCTTGCTTCACTTCACACTCGGTTGATTGGTGGAAGATGATACAGCTGTCGGTTGCGAGAGAGCTATGTAGCAGAGAGGGCATTGTATTTTCTTTCTGCTCCATATGTATGAATGTGGATGGAGAACAACATGACCAAATTTCAATGCATAAAAATACATGTTATAAAGTCTGACGTGTTATTAACGTTATGTCGTTGCGCGATTGGCTTGTCATTTCTTCGGTCATAGAGCCTACACACAGCATCCGTTTTCCGTCATGTGAAATTATGTGAAGCCACTATCAGATCCCAAAGAAATTGACACGAGTGTTTAGACTCTGTAAACCATGCATGTGAAGGTCGCCGGCAAGAAACAACCTTACTAGAGCTAGCGGGCACTGCGTCCAGAGAAATTGGCGCGGGATATAAAAGTAAGGGTTGTACAAATGCTAAGGAATGGCGGCACTGGATACCTGACCTATGACAGTCTTTGGGGGAAACTACTTGACAGTTATTGTCACAAATTTAAGTATGTTTATTACTATTTTCTCTTTAAAGCAAATAAATGATCCGTTAAAATGAAATAATACATCAGTCCATTTCAGATGCTCAATTAAAATTATAAAAAATGAATCAATAGTATCTTGATTTTGTAATCCTCTTTAATTAAGAGCATGAACTTCCTACGTTCAAGTTAGGAGAGTTAACACACAAACATTCTTGTCTATTAAAAGCGCTGTCCGCTGACTCACAACAAAGCGAAAACCAGGAAAGAACACGCGATTCTAACATATTCCTGTCACTTAGCAAAGATGTTTATATAAGAAGAATATTTGTATGTGAATAATTTATTAAGAAAATAAACATCCAATTTTAATAAGTAGTGAAGAATGTAAATATAATACAATCGTAGTTATTTGATAAAAAATATCCGCCAAACATATTTTCGTATGAAGCCACTGTTCACCGCTTCGCGCCGCTTCGGCTTGCGCATGCGCACTCCTTTCTGGATTTAGAGGGGGAAATGAGTGGGGAGAGAGGGGAAGTTGCCCGTGCCCGCAGGAGCGCCGGGCTCCCCGGGCGGGCAAGGAGCTCGGAAGGGCGCGGTTCGACGCGCCTGCCGTAAATGGGAGTGATGATACCTTGGGTTTCAACGAGAACTTCAGAAAATACAGCAGCGGACGCGGCGCTTCGGGCGATGAGCCCTGCATGTCCCGCGCTTCCACACGGCCTCACTCACGGTTGAGGGCGCTCTCCCACTACGCCCTCATTCCCCCGCAGCGGAAAATCGCGACTCGGGGAATCAAAGTATTCATTTTAAATTCAAGAGGCCGCCTCATCAATCAGATGGGTTTCAAAATATCAATTTTGGTGAAAATTCTCTGAATACGGTTTAGCCATTAGCGTTGTGGCCGGCCGGCCTGACAGGCGTTTTACCGCCAATAAATTTTCGGTATCAAGAACCCACCAAACCCACCCACGACTGCACAACGTTTTAGGGAAGTTTTTTTACTGCAAACAGGAACAACTTACTTCCGCTTTTTTGTTGACGGGGTGCGACAATAAGAGCTTTTCTGTAGAAATTTGCCTGTTTTTCCCACAGTATTACCATACTTTCGCGTAGTCGGTCATGGTTTCTGGTGGAGACTAGTAAACGACCATCCGGAACCCGAGTTTCACTGCGGAACTCACGTGGTTAGTGTCCGGGTGGAGGCAGTGGGGAATGCAGGGTGGAATCGCGACTGCATAGTCGGTCGTGGTTTCTGGTGGAGACTTGTAAACGACCACCCGGAACCCGAGCTTCACTGCGGAACTCACGTGGTTAGTGTCCGGGTGGAGGCAGTGGGGAATGCAGGGTGGAATCGCGACTGCATAGTCGGTCGTGGTTTCTGGTGGAGACTTGTAAACGACCACCCGGAACCCGAGCTTCACTGCGGAACTCACGTGGTTAGTGTCCGGGTGGAGGCAGTGGGGAATGCAGGGTGGAATCGCGACTGCATAGTCGGTCGTGGTTTCTGGTGGAGACTTGTAAACGACCACCCGGAACCCGACCTTCACTGCGGAACTCACGTGGTTAGTGTCCGGGTGGAGGCAGTGGGGAATGCAGGGTGGAATCGCGACTGCATAGTCGGTCGTGGTTTCTGGTGGAGACTTGTAAACGACCACCCGGAACCCGAGCTTCACTGCGGAACTCACGTGGTTAGTGTCCAGGTGGAGGCAGTGGGGAATGCAGGGTGGAATCGCGACTGCATAGTCGGTCGTGGTTTCTGGTGGAGACTTGTAAACGACCACCCGGAACCCGAGCTTCACTGCGGAACTCACGTGGTTAGTGTCCAGGTGGAGGCAGTGGGGAATGCAGGGTGGAATCGCGACTGCATAGTCGGTCGTGGGTTCTGGTTGAGACTTGTAAACGACCACCCGGAACCCGAGTTTCACTGCGGAACTCACGTCGTTAGTGTCCGGGTGGAGGCAGTGGGGAATGCAGGGTGGAATCGCGACTGCATAGTCGGTCGTGGTTTCTGGTGGAGACTTGTAAACGACCACCCGGAACCCGAGCTTCACTGCGGAACTCACGTGGTTAGTGTCCAGGTGGAGGCAGTGGGGAATGCAGGGTGGAATCGCGACTGCATAGTCGGTCGTGGTTTCTGGTGGAGACTTGTAAACGACCACCCGGAACCCGAGCTTCACTGCGGAACTCACGTGGTTAGTGTCCAGGTGGAGGCAGTGGGGAATGCAGGGTGGAATCGCGACTGCATAGTCGGTCGTGGTTTCTGGTGGAGACTTGTAAACGACCACCCGGAACCCGAGCTTCACTGCGGAACTCACGTGGTTAGTGTCCAGGTGGAGGCAGTGGGGAATGCAGGGTGGAATCGCGACTGCATAGTCGGTCGTGGTTTCTGGTGGAGACTTGTAAACGACCACCCGGAACCCGAGCTTCACTGCGGAACTCACGTGGTTAGTGTCCAGGTGGAGGCAGTGGGGAATGCAGGGTGGAATCGCGACTGCATAGTCGGTCGTGGGTTCTGGTGGAGACTTGTAAACGACCACCCGGAACCCGAGCTTCACTGCGGAACTCACGTCGTTAGTGTCCGGGTGGAGGCAGTGGGGAATGCAGGGTGGAATCGCGACTGCATAGTCGGTCGTGGTTTCTGGTGGAGACTTGTAAACGACCACCCGGAACCCGAGCTTCACTGCGGAACTCACGTGGTTAGTGTCCGGGTGGAGGCAGTGGGGAATGCAGGGTGGAATCGCGACTGCATAGTCGGTCGTGGTTTCTGGTGGAGACTTGTAAACGACCACCCGGAACCCGAGCTTCACTGCGGAACTCACGTGGTTAGTGTCCAGGTGGAGGCAGTGGGGAATGCAGGGTGGAATCGCGACTGCATAGTCGGTCGTGGGTTCTGGTTGAGACTTGTAAACGACCACCCGGAACCCGAGTTTCACTGCGGAACTCACGTCGTTAGTGTCCGGGTGGAGGCAGTGGGGAATGCAGGGTGGAATCGCGACTGCATAGTCGGTCGTGGTTTCTGGTGGAGACTTGTAAACGACCACCCGGAACCCGAGTTTCACTGCGGAACTCACGTGGTTAGTGTCCGGGTGGAGGCAGTGGGGAATGCAGGGTGGAATCGCGACTGCATAGTCGGTCGTGGTTTCTGGTTGAGACTTGTAAACGACCACCCGGAACCCGAGTTTCACTGCGGAACTCACGTCGTTAGTGTCCGGGTGGAGGCAGTGGGGAATGCAGGGTGGAATCGCGACTGCATAGTCGGTCGTGGTTTCTGGTTGAGACTTGTAAACGACCACCCGGAACCCGAGCTTCACTGCGGAACTCACGTGGTTAGTGTCCGGGTGGAGGCAGTGGGGAATGCAGGGTGGAATCGCGACTGCATAGTCGGTCGTGGTTTCTGGTTGAGACTTGTAAACGACCACCCGGAACCCGAGCTTCACTGCGGAACTCACGTGGTTAGTGTCCAGGTGGAGGCAGTGGGGAATGCAGGGTGGAATCGCGACTGCATAGTCGGTCGTGGTTTCTGGTTGAGACTTGTAAACGACCACCCGGAACCCGAGCTTCACTGCGGAACTCACGTCGTTGGTGTCCAGGTGGAGGCAGTGGGGAATGCAGGGTGGAATCGCGACTGCATAGTCGGTCGTGGTTTCTGGTTGAGACTTGTAAACGACCACCCGGAACCCGAGCTTAACTGCGGAACTCACGTGGTTAGTGTCCAGGTGGAGGCAGTGGGGAATGCAGGGTGGAATCGCGACTGCATAGTCGGTCGTGGTTTCTGTGGAGACTTGTAAACGACCACCCGGAACCCGAGCTTCACTGCGGAACTCACGTCGTTGGTGTCCAGGTGGAGGCAGTGGGGAATGCAGGGTGGAATCGCGACTGCATAGTCGGTCGTGGTTTCTGGTGGAGACTTGTAAACGACCACCCGGAACCCGAGCTTCACTGCGGAACTCACGTGGTTAGTGTCCAGGTGGAGGCAGTGGGGAATGCAGGGTGGAATCGCGACTGCATAGTCGGTCGTGGTTTCTGGTTGAGACTTGTAAACGACCACCCGGAACCCGAGCTTCACTGCGGAACTCACGTCGTTAGTGTCCAGGTGGAGGCAGTGGGGAATGCAGGGTGGAATCGCGACTGCATAGTCGGTCGTGGTTCTGGTGGAGACTTGTAAACGACCACCCGGAACCCGAGCTTCACTGCGGAACTCACGTCGTTGGTGTCCAGGTGGAGGCAGTGGGGAATGCAGGGTGGAATCGCGACTGCATAGTCGGTCGTGGTTTCTGGTTGAGACTTGTAAACGACCACCCGGAACCCGAGCTTCACTGCGGAACTCACGTCGTTGGTGTCCAGGTGGAGACAGTGGGGAATGCAGGGTGGAATGGCGACTGCATAGTCGGTCGTGGTTTCTGGTGGAGACTTGCAAACGACCATCGGGAACCCGAGCTTCACTTCGGAACTCAAGTCGTTAGTGTCCGGGTGGAGGCAGTGGGGAATGCAGGGTGGAATCGCGTCTGCATAGTCGGTCGTGGTTTCTGGTGGAGACTTGTAAACGACCACCCGGAACCCGAGCTTCACTGCGGAACTCACGTGGTTAGTGTCCAGGTGGAGGCAGTGGGGAATGCAGGGTGGAATCGCGACTGCATAGTCGGTCGTGGTTTCTGGTGGAGACTTGTAAACGACCACCCGGAACCCGAGCTTCACTGCGGAACTCACATCGTTAGTGTCCGGGTGGAGACAGTGGGGAATGCAGGGTGGAATCGCGACTGCATAGTCGGTCGTGGTTTCTGGTGGAGACTTGCAAACGACCATCGGGAACCCGAGCTTCACTTCGGAACTCAAGTCGTTAGTGTCCGGGTGGAGGCAGTGGGGAATGCAGGGTGGAATCGCGTCTGCATAGTCGGTCGTGGTTTCTGGTGTAGACGTGTAAACGACCATCCGGAACCCGAGCTTCACTGCAGAACTCACGTCGTTAGTGTCCAGGTGGAGGCAATGGGGAATGCAGGGTGGAATCGCGACTGCATAGTCGGTCGTGGTTTCTGGTGTAGACGTGTAAACGACCATCCGGAACCCGAGCTTCACTGCGGAACTCACGTCGTTGGTGTCCAGGTGGAGACAGTGGGGAATGCAGGGTGGAATGGCGACTGCATAGTCGGTCGTGGTTTCTGGTGGAGACTTGCAAACGACCATCGGGAACCCGAGCTTCACTTCGGAACTCAAGTCGTTAGTGTCCGGGTGGAGGCAGTGGGGAATGCAGGGTGGAATCGCGTCTGCATAGTCGGTCGTGGTTTCTGGTGGAGACTTGTAAACGACCACCCGGAACCCGAGCTTCACTGCGGAACTCACGTCGTTAGTGTCCAGGTGGAGGCAGTGGGGAATGCAGGGTGGAATCGCGACTGCATAGTCGGTCGTGGTTTCTGGTTGAGACTTGTAAACGACCACCCGGAACCCGAGCTTCACTGCGGAACTCACGTGGTTAGTGTCCGGGTGGAGACAGTGGGGAATGCAGGGTGGAATCGCGACTGCATAGTCGGTCGTGGTTTCTGGTGGAGACTTGCAAACGACCATCGGGAACCCGAGCTTCACTTCGGAACTCAAGTCGTTAGTGTCCGGGTGGAGGCAGTGGGGAATGCAGGGTGGAATCGCGACTGCATAGTCGGTCGTGGTTTCTGGTGGAGACTTGTAAACGACCATCCGGAACCCGAGCTTCACTGCGGAACTCAAGTCGTTAGTGTCCGGGTGGAGGCAGTGGGGAATGCAGGGTGGAATCGCGTCTGCATAGTCGGTCGTGGTTTCTGGTGGAGACTTGCAAACGACCACCCGGAACCCGAGCTTCACTGCGGAACTCACGTCGTTAGTGTCCAGGTGGAGGCAGTGGGGAATGCAGGGTGGAATCGCGACTGCATAGTCGGTCGTGGTTTCTGGTGGAGACTTGCAAACGACCATCGGGAACCCGAGCTTCACTGCGGAACTCACATCGTTAGTGTCCGGGTGGAGACAGTGGGGAATGCAGGGTGGAATCGCGACTGCATAGTCGGTCGTGGTTTCTGGTGGAGACTTGTAAACGACCATCCGGAACCCGAGCTTCACTTCGGAACTCACGTCGTTAGTGTCCAGGTGGAGGCAGTGGGGAATGCAGGTTGGAATCGCGACTGCATAGTCGGTCGTGGTTTCTGGTGGAGACTTGCAAACGACCATCGGGAACCCGAGCTTCACTTCGGAACTCAAGTCGTTAGTGTCCGGGTGGAGGCAGTGGGGAATGCAGGGTGGAATCGCGACTGCATAGTCGGTCGTGGTTTCTGGTGGAGACTTGTAAACGACCATCCGGAACCCGAGCTTCACTTCGGAACTCACGTCGTTAGTGTCCAGGTGGAGGCAGTGGGGAATGCAGGTTGGAATCGCGACTGCATAGTCGGTCGTGGTTTCTGGTGGAGACTTGCAAACGACCATCGGGAACCCGAGCTTCACTTCGGAACTCAAGTCGTTAGTGTCCGGGTGGAGGCAGTGGGGAATGCAGGGTGGAATCGCGTCTGCATAGTCGGTCGTGGTTTCTGGTGGAGACTTGTAAACGACCACCCGGAACCCGAGCTTCACTGCGGAACTCACGTCGTTAGTGTCCAGGTGGAGGCAGTGGGGAATGCAGGGTGGAATCGCGACTGCATAGTCGGTCGTGGTTTCTGGTGGAGACTTGTAAACGACCACCCGGAACCCGAGCTTCACTGCGGAACTCACATCGTTAGTGTCCGGGTGGAGACAGTGGGGAATGCAGGGTGGAATCGCGACTGCATAGTCGGTCGTGGTTTCTGGTGGAGACTTGCAAACGACCATCGGGAACCCGAGCTTCACTTCGGAACTCAAGTCGTTAGTGTCCGGGTGGAGGCATTGGGGAATGCAGGGTGGAATCGCGACTGCATAGTCTGTCGTGGTTTCTGGTGGAGACTTGTAAACGACCACCCGGAACCCGAGCTTCACTGCGGAACTCACGTCGTTAGTGTCGAGGTGGAGGCAATGGGGAATGCAGGGTGGAATCGCGACTGCATAGTCGGTCGTGGTTTCTGGTGGAGACTTGCAAACGACCATCGGGAACCCGAGCTTCACTTCGGAACTCAAGTCGTTAGTGTCCGGGTGGAGGCATTGGGGAATGCAGGGTGGAATCGCGACTGCATAGTCGGTCGTGGTTTCTGGTGGAGACTTGCAAACGACCACCCGGAACCCGAGCTTCACTGCGGAACTCACGTCGTTAGTGTCCAGGTGGAGGCAGTGTGTAGATGGCTTCCCACTGACCCTTGGGCAGGATTGGGCGTGGGGTCGTCAGCCGGCATGCCCTCCGCCGCTGGGCACCGGCCTCAGACCCTCATGTAGAAGTCCAGACGAGGAGCACGAACTCCTCACCGGTGTTGCCTAGGTCCCGGCGGTATATACTCACGTCGATAGCTTCAAGGTGGAGGCGGTGAGGAGTGGGACTGCTTTGATTAGTATTCCTTTTTATTCAATAAGAACGAGTCTAGCCCAAAATTATTTGAGATTGGTATATTATTGGCCAATATATGTGCAAATGTTAATAAATTCCTTATTTGTTTTGGTACCATATTTTTCGGTTTACTTAGTGAGAAGTGAAAAGATGGTCAAAAGATATATTGTAGTTCTCACGCGAATTTTCCTTTTTTTTTTTTTTGAAAAGAAAGAGAGAAGCCCAAAATTATTTGTGAGTATAGCCGTGTTCGTTATCATGTGTTGTATATGACATTTCATTGCCAGAAGCGAAATCTTTGTAGTTCATGTTTTATAACAACGCAAATTTTGAATTTTGCAGTAAAATAGGGACTGTTTTAATTAATATTTCTTTTGTTTTAAAAAATGCATTTAGCCCATAATTTTTGTGAGTCGCAATTTTTTTGCCATGATGTGCATGTTATTTGTACAACATTGGATTGCTTGATACGAAATACGTGTAGTTTAGTTTTGGAAATGGCGCAAATATTGAAGATCGGAAAGAATTTCAGATAGTTTTGTTTACTTTCCTTTTCTTTTTCATGAAAATCATGACAATGCCCAAATTATTTCAAGATCGCATCTTACTTGCTGATATGTGTACAATTGTTAGTAAATTGCCTATTTACATTTGTTAGTTAAGTTAGATTTTTATATTGACAAATGAAAGATTGAGAAAATACGGTATGTCGTGCCTAAAGGTTTTCCTTTCTTTGGAAAGAATGAAAGAATCCGGAAACTATTTTTCGGCATATCTATTACCTCGTTAATTGCAGTATTGTATTGAATTAACATTTGAATTGTTGTACGTATTTGTCGAATATCTTGGAGTTTGTATGAAGAAGAATATTAAACTATTTAATAAGTCTAAGGTTAGCTGATATTTTGCTATTACTTCTAATGGAAGGAATTGAGGCAACTTTTTTTTCTATCAAAATCTGCTGTACACATTTCAAAATATAAAAGGGGTTTTGAAACAATTGCCATGTACTAGGCATTATTTATAAACATTTACTTTTTATACTAGGCATTATTCTGTTTCCATTTTTGGATTTCTATATTATTTATTGTGACTTTGCAAAGGAATGAATCAATGTAAATATTTTAAAGCTTGCTATTGGTCCTCGACTCCTTGCTATCAGTAAACACTCTTAACAAATACAGTTTTTCTTTTTTAATTTTGGAAATACATGGGTACAGGATATTTTCCCAGAATATGTGTGAAATTTCTCCGGATTTCTTAGTTTTGAGATAGTGAGGCGCTATCTTCTCCATCCTTGTTTTTACTAAGTTGATTTCAGGGCGTTTTTTGATGCGGTGGTTTTGAGTTTTCGTTTTCGTATTTAGAGGTGAGTTCTGAAATTTTGAAAAGTGGCTCCCACGGGACCAAAAATCACTTGTTTTGACCGTACAAAAAAATTTGAATTTTGAGTAAGTGGGGGGCTAGCTTTTCCACCCCTATTTTTGAAACCTTAATTTCGGCGTGTTGTGATGTACCAAAAATAATGTTTTCAGTGTCACTGAAGAGCCCAAACGTATGAAGGAAGACGTTTTGTAATTTGAGACTTAGGGGTGGTTTTGAGTTTTTGTTTTTGTATTTAATGGCGAGTTTCGAAATTTTGAAAAGTGGTCGCCAGGAGCCCAAAACTCACTTGTTTGGACCGTATAAAAATTTGAATTTTAAGTGGTTCTAGCTTTACGGCCAAAACTTGAAATCGTAATTTCGGGGTGTTGGGAGTTAGCCCAACATTTTTGGAAAGGAGCTGAAATTAGCCCAAAATTATGGCGCAAGAATTTTTGAGTTTTGTAAAAGTGGGGGTGCTAGCATTACCGACGTTTTGACTCCGTAGCGGTCTAGATTGTCGGGAGCTCTGAGCTGGCAGGGAGGCCCGGCCCGGGCATTGAATGGGAAGGTTTACCGTGAAGGTAAACTGCGTTCCGCGGGATCCAGGAACCAGCCTGTCGGCGTGCTTGTGCGTCGGTGAGGTGTGCGGATAAGCTTAAGTGCTCACCCCGTGGCGAATTCCTCTTGGTAGAACAAGTCGTTGTGTAGTGTAGTAGACCTCGCAGCGTTCCTACGATGCCCTCATTTCAGGCTTCCACAAAACACGTTCAGACTCGTTTATCACAATCGTCCTACGTTACACATTTCTTTTCAGCCGCCGTTGGCCGACGGGTGAGCGCCACGCTCATCTTTCATTTCAATTGTTTCAAAGTCCGATTTGTTTGCTATAAATGCATTAGAATACGACAGTGATGTATCGCAGTCATCCACTCACTCGGTGGCCAACGGTCGTTGTTTTGTTCTACTGCGCATAGGCGTGCATTTATGCCTAGTAAACTTGTTTTATATTCAAATGATTTATTTTAATAGGAAATAAATAAAATGAATACAAGGAGAATTAAATAATTTTAATCATACAAGACAGCCACTATTTTTCTGGAACAAAAATTTCCCTTACATTTCCCGGTTTTCCAGTTAGTTTATTGTTTCCTGATTTACTTTCTGCCAGAAATAAATATGAAGAGAAAGAAATGTTTCAATGTTTACTTGACATTATATAAGTATTAACTTTATTATTATTATTATTATTGTTATTATTATTATTCCTCTAAATCAGGTTGCAACCAGCTACCTAAGGAGTAGATCTAGGGACTGTCGGCGCCTCTACAATACTTTGCGCAAGATGTGGGCTGTTCCAAATAAAGCTATTTCTTGCACTTCCCAGTCCTTTGAATTACCTGGGAGTTTAGACAAGTTCTTACTCAAATTTTGCGGAACAAATCCCAGAGCTCCAATAACTATCGGGACGACCTGTGCTTTTACGCCCCACATTCGGCTGACCTCAATTTCCAAACTCTTGTATTTAAGACGTTTCTCTGCCTCCTTGGTAACGACGTTTTGATCGCAAGGTACAGCAACATCCACAAGTAAACACGATTTGTTCTCCAAATCCCGGATGACTACATCCGGTTTGTTTGCCGCTATCGTGCGATCAGTTTAAATTTGTTGGTCGTACAATATCGTACATAATCCAACAGACGTCACCGATTTCGGTGAGTGTTCGTACCACTTGGGGCATGTGTTTGGAACTTCGAGGGCGGTACAGATCTGCCAGTTGAGGTAGCTACACACCCTGTCGTGTCTTTTCAAGTATTCGGTCTTTGCTAGGATTGGACAAAGCTGAGACAATATGATCAATGGTTTCTACGTGTTCCTGACAAATGCGGCATTTATCATCTTGGGAAATTTTGAGAACCGCTTTATCATAATGTGTTGTCAACGCCTGATCTTGGGCAGCTATTGCAAGTGCTTCCGATTCTGACTTCATTCTTCCCCTTTTAAGCCACATAAATGATTGATCTTTATTGATTTGCACCTTGTCCATTCGTTTCAAATATTGTCCATGGAGTGGTTTGTCTCTCCACGATTTTTTTAATATTTTTTGTGTCTCAAATTTCATGTTTAGCAGCATCAGAAATTCAGTGTCTCTGTCATTCTGTGTGTCTTGCATAGTCTTGTTCGCAATGCTTCTTGCTACACTTACAATGCCTCTGTTTCCCATTCTTCGGTCAGATTTCCTGACCTGCATCATTAGAGGGTCATCTTGATGGCTGACTACATACTTTTCTATCCCGGTTATTGCATTGTGCCAGGAGGCTTCAATTTGTCTCAGGCCTCTTCCTCCTTCCTTACGTGACATTAAGTCTATGTACATCAGCTCGGGAGTGGGCAACATGATGCATTGTAAGCAGTTTTCTGGTTTTTCGATCCATGATGCGAATTTCCTGTTCAGTCCAGTTATTATTATTATTATTATTATTGTTATTATTAATAGTATTATTATTATTATTATAATTGTTGCTCCATATGACGACTACAGATGTTATGAGTCGGCTGAGTATAAAATCTACTCCAGGTTGCAACCAGCTACCTAAGGAGCAGATCTTGGGACCTTATTATCTAGGGATCTTACTATTATTATTAATATCATTATTCCTACTATTAATATTACTATTACTTTGGCGAGCTGCCCACACCAAATACAAGAGTAGGTCTCAGGAGGTCAACAGTCACTGGCATTTCAACGCTCCATACTTCGAAAAGTAATCCAGGGTGAGAAGAAAACTTTATTCCTCGTGGAAAATAATCATCTGAGCGGAGGTGATTGCGCTGGCAGATCACACGAAATGCTGATTACAGGAAGCTCCTTCCCAGAAGCACTGCCCTCGCTCTTATGACAGCGTTTGATGTGGCTGTTTCTAACACTCCTGGGAAATGATTTTGGAAAGGGCAACCTCTTTTGCGTTGTTCATTACAATGTTTCGTTTTTGCACATGTATATATTTTTAATTATTCCGTTGTATTAAAAGATATTATAATACGGATAGTGTTTTGCACAGATGCTTATGTGTGCAGTTTAAGACTAAAAGCCGTTTCAGTACAACCTACTGGAACAATAATGTATAGTTGTTTTCTAACATTCAGTCTATAAAATGATAACAAGATGTGCACAAAAATATTTTGCCGACATTTATTATTCAAAGCAAAACTAGTTGTGCTGCAACAGGACATTCTTTTTTGCTTTATTTCTTACTTGAACATTTTTTGAATATTCAGAAAGTTTATTGAAAGTGAGACCATTGCAATTTTAAGCGTTCTTTGCTATATCCGAATAAAAACTTTAATGAATAAATTTGGTGACTTTTCAAAATTCTTAAAAACAATTTCAATTAATCTCAACCAACAATTAAGCGAAAACCATTAGTTTTTTTCAAATAATTTTACATAACGTTCTTTAAAGATTATTTTTTAGAGGTAATGCAGACAAAAAGATCTTACTAGGTGTTTAAATATGTGTGTGGATTAATGTCATCTGGCAATGAATTTAAAATAATATATATGAATTATGTGTTCATTTTTTCTATTAAACTGTTGATACGAACATCTGATGAATGCGCTTACTATGTCCAATGTTATAAACGTTGGTATTCTCTGAAAATAAGTTTCTGTCCTTCAGTAAGTTATTTTTGACATAAACCACTGATTCCTAAATTAACAGGCAAGGTAATGTTGGAATTCGCAGCTTACTAAACAGAGGCTTACAAGAATCACGTGGGATGGATGTGCTTATTATTCACACAATTCGTTTTGTAATCTAAAGTGTGGAAGCGATAAGATGTGTTTCCCCAGACTATTAGGCCATATCTCAGGGGAGAATGAACATTCGTAAAATATACGTAACGAGCCGTATGAAGGCTTACTCAATTTGAAAGAACTCTAAACATGTAGCATAATGAAGTTAATTTTATGTTGAATTCATTTAAATGGACATTCCGTGTTAAGTTTGATGGAATCGAGTGACCCAAAAATGTTGTTACTTTAATGTCGGCCGATTACACATCCTTCATTTTCATTGGAGTGCACAATTGTTTATTTCAAATGGAAAACTGCATTGAAACTTTTAACTTCTTTTACTTTTAATTTGATTTTACGGAATCAATTTTAAAATCTGATATTGTACTATTTATGGTTTCTTTATTGCAAACAATGTTCCCATTGTACGTACCGAAATATTTATTTCTAAATATGCCCGACTTTTTTATAATACCTAAACAGAATCAATGGTTTCTTTACTCACCAATTCTCGGGACATGGATTTGTACATCGGAATGCTCCGTACGGAAAACATCGGACGAAATTGTGAAGAATGGTGGAATAAAACTAATATAACAAAAATAATACCACGATCTTCTGTGTCGAACAAAATAATTATATGATATATTTAAATGAAAAAATTGTTTTTAAAGCAAAACAAAAACTGATAATAATAATAATAATAATAATAATAATAATAATAATAATAATAATAAATAAAAATGAAATTATTTCGAGGTGTACTTTTCAGCGCGCGTACTAGAAGCTGAAGCGAACTGCCTGCCTTAGCAAGGAGGTGGCCGGCGATACCGCACAAGTCTTTCGCGCCCGAGAGGAAGCCGTGCTGGCGCTGAGCCGCTCTGAGCCTTGTTTCCAACGCCGCCGGCAATGCGAGAAAGTTGGCGCGCTTTGTTCGTCGGGCAATTGTTCAAATATTGGCATAATGAACCAAAGACCGTCGTTGGAGGAGTTATTTTGTGAGATATTTTCACTCCCTTCGGCAGTTCGAGAGGCGTACGTCGGGAGAGGTGGGTCAGGGCTTCAACTGATGTCACTGCAGTGCTTCCGACGGAAGTCCTGAGGTTCGAGTCCCGACGGTGGCAGGATTTTGGACACTAGTTTTGGTCAGCTGCTCTGATGGGTAGTTTTCCGTGGTTTCTCAGATCAACACCAGGCGAATGCCGGAGTAGTACCCTAACAATCGGGCCACGGACCGCGCGCGATCTTTCGTTTCCGTCCCTTGTCCTATCTTTAATCCTTACTTACACACACTTACACTACATTATCACATATGCCGGGAGAGCTGTCGGGGCTAAGAGCTTGTCCCGACTGGGGTGGTGCCCCGCTGATGGGAGATACCTGGTTGCGGAAATCCCAAATAGCCGTCAGTTGGTTGGCGCCGGAACTCTCCATCCAGCGAAGAAAGATCACCGCCAACCCCCGAGGAATACACATGCACTACACTTACAGGAATAATGTCCTTGGTAGTTGACGCACCCAGAATCAACCAGCGAGGCGTGCTCGGGGAGTCTCCAGTTTCATCTCACGTGTTCATAAGAACACCGTTTCATTGACCGTTCGTCCCAGTGGGATTGATATTCCAAGTACAGCGTCCGCTTTTCATTTCATTTAGGAGACGAGGTGAAAGAACACTAGATAACACGCGCGCTTCAGAAACTAAAAGGGAAGCATTTCGATGTAATCATTTTGAGGAACGGCCGATGAAACGCGGGTTGTTGGAAGCAGAAGGTCCGGGGCGGGCGGGCGGATGGCCGCGCCCTGTGCTCGCTGGACCGGCGAGTGTGGCGCGGACGTGGCGCCGGCGGTGGCGGGGCGGGGCGGGGCGGGGCGGGGCCGCAGCGCCACCCGTCGCCATGGCGACGCCGGCCGGCCGGCCCGCCTGCCTGCCTGCCTCCTGCCTGCCGGGCGCCGCGCAGCGCCGTGGAGGCGACCCCGCCCCGCCCCGCCCCTCCGGCACCTGCCGCCCGCGCCCGCTGGGCCGTCGTCGCACGGCGCCCCTCCTGGGGGAAGCCCCCGCGCTCTTAAACGCCCCCGCGGCCCCGCAGCGCACCTCCGATTATTAGCTCTCCGCTCTGCGTTTCACGCGCCCTTCGCGCGTTGGCTGTTTGGGCGACTTCCAAGAAGGAGTCAAAGGAGTATTTCAGTTTAAAACACTCAGCTCTTTTCAATGTCCATTAACTTGGAGCCTCTCTCGGTATTATTGACTACAGGATTTTACATGCACAGAAAATTCCTAAAGAAATACTCTGAATGTATTAGTGAGAAATGCCAAATATTCCTACGCGTAGCTTACCACTGGCAAATTTGAAACTACCTGTAAATGAAAGGTAGTATTATTTATAACGTGTATTTTCAATAAAAATAGTGAAAATAATATTTTCCCCTTATTTCGTATACAAACCAAATCATAATTAATGAACCATAAAATAATCCTGTTTTCTTCGAAATTTTTAATAAACATAGTTTTTCGTTCCTAAAAGACTGCTGTAGATATTCTATAATCACAAGCCACAGATTAATATGAAAATTTCTAATGATTCTTCTTTTATGATCGTTCGAAAAATGCGAATGGTGACTATTAAAAATGCGTGTGGTGTCGGAAGGTTTCCAGAAAAGGAACGCGAGTGTTTCATTGGGCGAGGTGCCGCCAGGGCGCTCCTCCGCTGCGCTCGGCGCGTGTGGGCGGGGCGCGGAGTAGCGTCCTTCAGGGCCCTCGCGCAGCAGTGGCGACGCCAACTTTTGGAAAGATAAAAAAAAAAAAAATTAAGCTCCAGAGCGCTTCCCCGCCTGCAATAGCCGCCGCCCCCGCGCCAGGCGCTCCGGCCCTCGCGACGCAGCCCCTCCCCTCCGCTCCCTTCCCCTCCTCTCCCATCACCTCCCTTCCACTCCACTCCCCCTCCCCCTCCCTTCGCATCCCCTCCCTTCGCATCCCCTCCCTTCGCATCCCCTCCCTTCCCCATCTCCGCCCTCCCTTCCCCTCCCCTCCA
Source organism: Acheta domesticus (assembly GCA_031308135.1). Classification (NCBI taxonomy): domain Eukaryota; kingdom Metazoa; phylum Arthropoda; class Insecta; order Orthoptera; family Gryllidae; genus Acheta; species Acheta domesticus. Next base: position 1,748,740 of record JAHLJT010004567.1, on the reverse strand, counting down.
CTCCCCTCCTTTCCCCTCCCCTCCCCTCCTTTCCCCTCCCCTCCCCTCCCTTCCCCTCCCCACTGTCCCGACTGAGTTGCGCTCGGCGCCAGCGTTGCCGCTGTCTCGGCTGGGACTGACCGAGAGCTCCCGAGGGGGCAGTCTCGACAGTTGGAGATTTTCGACACTACCCGCAGAGTTAGGGCGAATCCAGCAGCTGTCTGGACGTGACTTCTAGCGGCCGGCCACTCTGGTTGGTAGTGTGGCGTCATAACAGTCGCCTTGAACAAAACTAGTTACGTTGCGTCAGAGGCTTGAAATGCACACGGGAAATAGTTGCCGAAGGGACGCTTCGCAAAACAAAGGACTATATTTGGGGGACGAGGAAACATCCGGACGTGCGCTGCCACGGGGGCAGGCTTGGGAACCCCGAAATGCGGCTGGCGGAAGCGGCATTATGACGCAGTTCCGGAGCCAGGCCAGAAGGTATATAAGACGGCCCCGGACGAAAACTCCTTCTTCTGCTTCTTGGGCTCGTCCGTAGGTCGTCGTGGGTGGTGCGGCTCGTGGTACGTCGATGTGCTGGCTACGGAGGCAAGGGGATGAAGCCGGCACGCATGCGTCGTGACGTGAGGCAAGCGGTCGTGGTGACCGGTAAAGTTCCTTCTAGTAACGGGCGGTTATAATATCCATTGTAAAATTTGTAAATAGGAATTACAAGTGTCGGTGCACATTGTGAATAAATATTCAATATTTTACAACCGTTCACGTCTGTGTATTCTTGTAACGGCCCCGGCCATGACGCCATAGTAGTTTTCCGTGGTTTCACCTATCAATACCGGGCGAAGGTCGGAGCAGTACCCTAACAAACGGGCCACGGAGCGCGCGCGGTATTTTCTTCCTCTTCCTTCTCCTATCCTCACCCTTTACTTACGCACACTACACTACCACATACGTCGGAAGCTAAGAGTTCTAATATGAATTTCGAATAAAAACTAACGGTCTACTACAGCACATACTTTCTCGAACTATTTCTCGCCATATTAAAATACTATATGAAGTTGCAAAAACTACAGAATGGATTCCTCCAGGCTGGTAATCAAGCCCAGGACCCTAGAGCTTCCACGCCAGTCACGTTACCGCATCCACACCAGCAACCTCACAGCTGAACTCGCCTTCACGAGGCTTAGCAAATGTTGAACATTTGCATTTGCAATTTTCAAAAATTCAGAGAATTTTATTTTCATTATTTCAAGATCGAGTTTCAAACAACAGCTTTCATTACGTAAACAAATCTTTATCATCGATATTGTGGTTTTGTAATGTGAATTTTCGTTTGCAATTTTCCACAATAGAGAGAGTTCACCGTAATCGGGCTGCGAACTTTTGTCGCATTGTGAACCTTTTTCGAGGTAATTTCATTCGTGGAACGGTCTTCTGAAATACCACTCGTGCATTGGCATTTTCAATGCGTGCGTGGTGTTACCTATGACAATAGGGCCATATGGATTCCGATGATTGGAAAACAATCAGCCTTTCTCCTAACACCGTTACTTTATTCAATCAAAATATTTACACTGTATAATGTAACCTAAACCTAATAATCACAATAATGCCGTATATATTAATTATATTGCAGAGCACTATTACACGACTCTGTAAATCCCATCGATTTTACTAAATCATGAGAGTAATTAATTTCACTTCATTAACTACCCTGATAAGCAACTAATTTTCCTTCCAATACTGTGAGTTTCAACTTCAACCTCTTCTTAATACGTGTGTGCTTCTTTATGTGATACCCAACAAAAAATCCTGTTATTAAATGAAATAAAATGCTTGATTCCCAGACGATATTCTGTTCTCTTCCTTCTCTCTCTTTTCCCTCTTCCAGTTCCTCTCTCCTACCTCTCTCCCTCTCTCACTTTTCCATCTCTCTTTTTCCCTCTTCTAGTTCCCCTCTCCTACCTCTCTCCCTCTCTCTTTTCCCTCTCTCTCTTTTCCCTCTCTCACTTTTCCCTCTCGTTCTCCCCCTCTCTCTTTCCCCTCTCTCTTTCCCCTCTCTCTTTCCCCTCTCTCTTTCCCTCTCCTTTCCTCCTTTCTTGTTGCCTTTTTTCCCTCTTTCTCTCTCGCTCCCTCTTTTTTCCCTTTCTGTTTCCCCATCTCTCTCTTTTCTTTCCCCTCTCTTGTTCCCCTTTTACTTTTCCCCCCTCTCTGTCTCTCTCTCCATCCCGCGCTGCCCGCTCCTCCTACTCTCCTCAACCACGCCTCGCATCACACGGCCACGCCCAGCAACAATGAAGTCACGGTGGATTGGGAATTTCAATTAATTGAAGCATCATCTTGTGCTGCAGTGCCAGCTTGTAGAGTTACAACAAAATGAGCAGCATAAAAACCTTTTCCATGCAAAAAATATGTAGACGGGTCAACTTTCATGTAGATCGGTCCAACGGTATCGAAGTTCATATTTCAATCTCAAACATACCAACATCCATTTATATGTAGAGAGATAAGTTGTGTGAAAAAATTGCATTTCTTCTACTATACACCGCAGTAGTAACTTTGTGCGTCAATATTTGGCAGCACAGCAGTCGTTTCCAAATTGACCGACATCGATTTTCGTAAGAGTCTGCGTTTTATGATTGAATTATTGAATGCAAAAGGTGAATTTAATCACACAACGCTGTCTCTTACATTTATCGATGTCGGCTACATTGCAAGCAACTGCTGTGCTGCCACATCTTGATGCAGAAAGTTACTATTGCGGTGGATTTTAGAAGATTTGAGGAATAATGCGAAACTCACATTTTCACTTAATTTTATTTAAGTAGAAAAATAGGAGTCATTTCTTTTTGACTGATCCTTGTAGATTCATAATTTTGTAAAATTGCAGAAATAGCTTTTGAAGGGACTTCCAATCGTGAATCAAATAGACTTTTCGGCACCACAGACTCTGAACCTGAAAAATGTTCAGTGTAGACCATCGTTGTGTGGAAGTAAGAAAGAAAACTTATATTTGTTGAACAACGGCAAAGAAATTTAACTCCTAAGCAACAATCAATGGCAGCACGATCTACCAGGTTAAAAGAATGTCCAGCTCAAATAACGTATGTGGCGTATTTATTGCGTCGCAAAAATGCATGCCTCTGCATTAGCCGCGTAATTATACGACTGACCTCTACATTTATGAAAATTAATGTTTCGATTCACCCATATTTTCCCCTGAACGATCTCCTCAACGGCAGGAATATTAAGAAATGTTCGACAGGATGTCCTGTTTGAGAAGATATATATCGTACAATGACCGTTAATTGGTCAATATGTGCTACATTAAGTAGAATCAACAGATATACTAAAATAATAACTTCATTATCATCTAAAATTGATTTTCGCTCTGTATCTGCAGTTAAAATGTTTCACTCGTCGAATATTGTTTTTGATAGATATGGAGCTGTTCCAGATCCAGCATTTCTGTACTGATGAATGAATACTGTGAATTGCCAAACATGGATCGAATTGGGATACTAGTAATCCTAAGATTTTTTTTTTAGATGACTGAAAATTGTGATTGTGTCCACGAAATGTTTGGTAACTCTCGTTTTATTAACGTCATTACGACTTCGACAACACGCTTGAGTACTAATTTTCAAAATTTTTGATTGAATTTCAATCCATCTTCAAATGCAGAATGGTAATGTTTTTTTCTTCTTATTATGTAAGAGAGCACAGCATCCGATATTCATGTGATTGTTCATGTGTATCAACAGATTTAGTACTTCTACAGTCATTAAATCTTGTAATTCCTAGTGCAAATGTAGAAGTAGAAAGTAAATTGCACACCGAGAGAGATGGCTCAGTGCATCAACTGATGTCACTGTAGTCCCTCGGCCCGGGAGGATCTAGGTTCGAGTCCCGACGGCGGCAGGATTTTCGACACTAACGTGTCAACTCAATCGAATTCAGTCGCTGTCTCGAGGAGTATTCTAGCGGCCGACTGCTCTGATCGGGGGTTTCCCCAACCAGGTATCTCCCCCAGCGGGGCACCGCCCCAGCCGGGAAAAGTTCTAAGCTCCCGACCAGTCTCCCGGCATGTGTGGTAGTGTATTTGTGTGTAAGTGTAAGGGTGTATAAGGGATGAGGATAGGACAAGGAACTGGAAGGAAAGATAGCGCGCGGCCCGTGGCCCGTTTGTTAGGGTACTGCTCCGGCATTCGCCTGGTGTTGATCGGAGAAATCACGGAAAACTACCGATCAGAGCGGGCGGCCGCTAGAATTCTCCTGCAGACAGCGACAGGACTCCACCAAGCTCTCTGAGTAGTGTCTAAAATACTGCCACAGTTGGCACTCGAGCCCTAGGATGTCCCGTTGAGAGGAACTGCAATGACGTCAGTGGAAGCCCTGAGCCACCTCTATCAGCATTAATGGGTAGGAGTCGGCCCCCAGCCACATCTACCCCGCCCACAAGCTACCAAAAAGCCGCATCAGGCGCTCGCGTCAGTTGAGGAAGTGGGCGAGCGACCCACCCCGCTCCCCTCACACAACCGGGGCAGCGCCTCGCGGTGCGCTGGAGAATGTGGGTCAGCAGGGCGGGGCGTGGCGGGGCGGGGCAGGGCGTGGCGTGGCGGGGCGTGGCGGGGCGGGGCAGGGCGGGGCGGGGCGGGGGGGGGGCGGGGGAGGGGAGGACTGGGGGCGAGGAGGCGCTGGGCGACGTCGAAAACAGAGTCTTGGGCTGCGAGCGCGAGGCAGGCGCTGGAGCGCATTGGCGATGGCAGCAAGTAAGGAATTAGCTGGCGTTCGCACTGCCAATACACGCGTGGAGAGCCTTTAATACCGAAAGAGTGACTGACGGACGGTTTGCCGTCAACGGATGTTTCGGTTGATTGGCTTGGGAAGCAGCGTTCCACCCGACAATGCACGTGTGGAGGATCCTTGGTTCGGAAGAATCGATTGACGGTAAACCGTCCGTCCATCTGCAGCTCTCCAACATCAACTGTCAATGGAAGTTGTCAATCGTTCGTAAACATACTCTGCAGCACTGGAAGTGTTGATTGATGTTTGCGGGCACGTCAACTGCTATGTCCATTAGTCCAATTAGGGTAGTGAATGTTCAATCCCTTGAGTGACGATGCTTGTCCCCCGATGGATGGTGATAATCTGCGTCGACCTGCATGTGAGCTTGCGGGAATTTTTCCCTCCAAGAATACTCGCAATGGGGCACCGCTTCTACTTGAGCGAGCTCCAATTTCCCGACTGGACTCCCGGCATGTGTGGTAGTGGAGTGCATGTGAGTGTGTGTAAGGGATGAAGGTAGGACAAGGAAGAGGAAGGAAAATGTGCTTGACCCATTTATGAGGTAACTGCTCCGGCATTCGCCTGGTGTTGATCGGAGAATCTACGGAAAACTTCCTATCAGAGCAATCCGACGGTAGAATTCTCCTCTACAGAGCAGGTGAATTCGACCTAGCTATGTAGGAACGGTGGAATTGCGTCATCGCGCCCGGAGAGGTGGCTCAGAGCATCAACTGATTACAGTGCAGTCCCTCTGACCGGGAGATCCTAGGTTCGAATCCCGAAGGTGGCAGCATTTTAGACGCTAAGTTGTCTCGTCGATTTCAGTCGCTTTCTGGAGGAGAATTCTAGCGGACGGCTGCTCTGATCGGTGGTTTCTCCGAACAACACCAGGCGAATGCTCGAGCAGTATCCTAACAAACAGGCCAGGACCGCGTGCGATCTTTCCTTCCTCATCCTTGTCCTATCCTCTCCCTCTTACACAGACTTACACTAACATGCGCTACACTACCACACATACAAGGAGACCAGTCGGGAGCTTAGAACTTGTCCCAGTTGGGGCGGTGCCTTGCTGGTGGGAGATATCAGGTCAGGGGAATAATCCGCTAACCCACAGTAGATCGGCGCCGAATTTCATCATCCAGCAGGGAAAGATTACCCTGCATCCCGAGGGAAAAACGTGTTCTTTATTTACTGAGCTAATGACCTTAGCAGTTCCCGCGCCCGCCATACCTAACAATAAATCAATATGATGGTCACAGGGAAAAACTTGATAAGTCGAAATTTTGTGGAAAATCGGGCAAATATATTTTATGGAAGATAATCATAATTAGCGAAGAGAATGAAAGAGAATCATAATTATAGAAGAGAATCATAATTATGGAAGAGAACCATAATTATATAAGAGAATCATAATTACGGAAGAGAATCATAATTATATAAGAGAATCATAATTGGAAGAGAAGCATAATTATGGAAGAGAATCTTAATTATATAAGAGAATCATAATTACGGAAGGGAATCATAATTGTATAAGAGAATAACACCATGGGACCTCCCCCTGTCGTAGAAGGCGACTAATCGGAGCAGCTGTCCGCTGTCACTCCCCTAAACATCCTATAATTCCCACTTTTAACTTCGTGTGTCATTACTTCTACTTACTTGTGGCACACTTCTGTTCTCTGTCCTGTAGGCCAACCTTCCCATCGGCCAACTCTTGTGTTTCTGAACCCGACGCTATTAGGTTTGCGAGGGCTAGGGAGTCGTTTCTATTTTACCCTTCTATTCTAACTCTATTCTTCACTGTCCCCCTTCTCTTCTTCCGTTTCCTTTTAGCTGGCGGTAGCTCAAAAACGCTAGGGGAAGGCGACCCCGAATATAAACCCGGGATGGAGGGTCCTTTAGGATCGACGCTTACGGTGCAGGGGATCGGAGCCCCAGTACCGGCGGTCGGTGGTGAGCAAGCAGGCCACCGGGAGTCGTCAGCCAGCGACTGCAATGCCACGGGTGCGGATCACTCGGCATCCCTGGCAGATATTGCTACGAGTGATAGCAAACTTCGCGGGACTCGCATGGAAGTTTGCGATTTCAGGGTTGAGGGATCCCTTAAAAACCCTCGTCCAGAAAAAAGTCCTGACTTAAGAGCGAAAAAAAAATGAAAACTGGAAGAATCGTAAACCCTGATGACTTGTTTAAGAACACAACAGCAGTACCAAAATACCTTACAGTTAAAAGAAAAGAAGGGAATTTTGAAAAAGTAAGCCCATTTCTAATAGAAAAGTGTATTAACACTTGGGCTGGATCTGCCATAAGAGATATAAAGAAAACTCCAACTGGACTCTTGTTAGAAACATTTAATGAAAATCAAGGACAAAAGTTACTAGAATTGAAGAAAATAGGCACTATCGATGTTGAAGTAAATGCTCATGGCACGTTGAATACTTGCAAAGGTGTAGTAGTTTGCAGTGACTTATTGAACTGCAGCGAAGAGGAAATAGCTCGAGAACTAGCTTCTCAAGGAGTCATCGCCTGTCGCAGGCTAACAATGAGGCGGGACGGGCAGATAATCCCTTCAGCATCCCATGTCTTGACGTTCAACCGTAGTACGTTGCCAGAGAAGATTAAAGCTGGCATTCATCGTCTGAGCGTACGATTGTTCGTTCCTCAACCGATGCAGTGCTTTCAGTGTTTACGTTTTGGACACACAGCATCTAGATGTGCGAGAATCAAAGCATGTCAGTGTGGAAAGCCATTTCATAGTGATGATCCGTGCATAGATCCTATCAAATGCATCAATTGCAGTGGACAGCATTCAACAAGGTCAAGGGACTGCCAATATACAAGCAGGAAGCAGCAATACAAAAAGTAAAAGCCACACAAAAAATCAGCTATCCTGAAGCAAAAAAGCTTGTGTGCCCTGAAAGTAAAGGAAACATCACGTACGTAGAAGCAGTCACTAAAAGCACATCAGTGCCTTCATTAGTAGTAAGAGAACTAATGCCTGCAATAACTCTCTGCATAGAAAAGTATTTTAATGAAATTTATAACAAGAAAATCCACACGGAAGAATTACATACAAACACTCAATGTGAAATATTAAGTGAAAAGCAATCTTCGGAACCTCCACCAAATGAGACAGAAAGAATTCCAGTGGCTGCCCCCGCAGCTACATCCAGTAAAGGCGAATCGGCAACAGGCTACCGAAGTCGATCGCCCCGTCTTTCAAAACACACCAAGGAGGACTTCCTAAAACAAAAAACTAAGCCATCTACCACCAATCATCAAGATACGACCACTTGCTCAGAGACAAGCTCGATGGTAAGTGCGGAAAATAACGAATACCAATCCATTGATCCAAGCAAAATCCCCCGCAAGAAGAAAAAGAAGAAAGGATGGCCAAAAGGAAAACCTAGAAAATAAGCCAGACATACCCACCCCACAACAGAGAACTCCATTCCAACTATGGAAAATATTATTCAGTGGAACATCAACGGCTGTATCTCGCACTATTGTGAGCTGAAATTGCTACTGGCTAATTACACGCCAATGTGTCTGTGCTTACAAGAAACGCATTTCAAGCCACAAGACCGTTTCAATTTAAGAGGATACAAGACCTTCCGCAGTGACGTAGAACCTGATAGACGAGCTAGAGGAGGTGTTGCCATACTGATCAGCAACACACGTCCTGTTAGTCGTCTGCAACTGAATACACCTCTACAAGCGGTAGCAGTAACCCTATACCAGCCATTGAAGATGACATTATGTTGCGTATACTTACCAGACGCCTCATGGCAAAATGAAGAACTACAAGATCTGATCGATCAAACTACAACCTCCATTTCTTATTCTAGGCGACTTTAATGCTCACAGCACCACGTGGGGCTGCTCTAGAACAAACGATGCCGGTCGAAGAATTGAAGACCTGTTACTTAACAATACATACGTACTCTTAAACACAGGTGCAAGCACTCACTTTAACGCTAGAAATGGTACATTCTCAGCCATAGATCTTTCGATATGTAGTCCAAATCTTGCAACACGTTTGACGTGGAATCCACTTCCAGATCTTCATCAGAGCGATCACTTCCCTCTGTTGATTTCTTCAAACATACGAAAGAACGACGTATATTTACCAAAACGTTGGTGTACCAACCGTCCAGACTGGCCCAGCTTCATTAGACACATAAAACCAATAAATGCCAGTGGAAACACGGAGAGAGACGTTACAGACTTCACCAACTCTGTAATTTCTGCTGCTGGAAAATACATTCCTCAAAGTACTGGTCGCACATCCAGAATGCCAGTACCATGGTGGAATACGGAGACGAAAGAAGCAATAAGGGAGAAAAGAAGAGCTCTCAACAGATATAGGCGTTCACCAACTCAAGACAATCTTATTGCTTTCAAGCGTTTGCGTGCACTTGCTCGTAGAAAAATACTAACAGCAAAACGATCAAGTTGGGAGAAATACGTGACAACCATAACCAGGACGACCAAAGTCACAGAGGTATGGCAGAAGATCAGGTCAATCGCCGGGAAAAATGTTTTCAGTCCTATTACATGCATAGAGCATGAAGGGCAACTAATCTGCAACCCAGACGAAATAGTCAAAGTCTTTGCCTCTCAATACTCCAAAGTCAGCAACACCAACAGCTATCCTGAAGACTTCTTAGAGAAAAAGCGAGAAGAAGAAGGAAAAATACTAAATTTTACAACTGATATAGATGAGCCGTATAACGCTCTTTTCACAAGGCGAGAATTACAAGACGCTATTAGTGCAGCTGGAGACACAGCAGCAGGATCAGACAACCTCCCCTACAGCATAATACGTCGGTTACCAGAAGAAATACTCTCCATCTTGTTAAATATATATAATAACATCTGGATACAAGGCAATTACCCCAAATGCTGGAAAGAGGCGATAATAGTTCCACTTTTAAAGGCTGGCAAAGACCCATGGAAACCCGAAAACTATCGCCCGGTATCATTGACATGCTGTCTAGGAAAAATTCTAGAAAAAATGGTCAACACCAGACTAACATGGTGTCTCGAGAGATACAACCTCCTGAATAAATATCAGTGCGGATACCGACAGCATCATTCCACCATTGACCAGCTAATATATCTGGAAAACGCAATTCAGAACACCTTTATCAAAAGACAACATATGGTTGCTGTATTCTTCGATCTGGAAAAAGCTTTTGATAAGACCTGGCGTTACAACATTCTGAGACAGCTACACAACTGGCAAATCAGAGGAAAACTTCCAAACTTTTTATCAAGCTTTCTTAGTACCAGATCCTTCCAAGTCCGTATTGGGCAGTCCATCTCAGAAAGCCACGCACTAGAGAATGGTGTACCACAAGGTTCTCCATTAAGTGGTACGCTTTTTATCATAGCGATCAACGAGATGTTTGACGGCATAGAAACATCAGTTGGAAAATGCATGTATGTAGATGATATTGCTCTATTTTATTCAGCCAAATCACCGGCAATGATCAAATTGAAAATGCAAAACGCCATAAATACCTTAGAACAGAACGCGGAAAATATCGGCTTCTCATTTGCAGCAGCTAAAACCAAATGCGTCCATTTCTGTAGAAAACGGAAAGGATGCAGAGATCCTCATCTGGCATTAAATGGTGTTCAACTGGCATACAATGAATCAGCAAAATTCCTAGGTTTGATCTTTGACAGACATTTAACTTGGAAACAGCATATAGATTATACCTTGTCTAGATGCAGAACGGCTCTGAACGTAATACGATGCATTTCGCATATAAATTGGGGAGCAGATAGAGACATCTTACTCCGTCTCTACAAATCAATGGTAATGTCCAAAATAGATTATGGATGCGCAGTGTACTCCTCAGCCAGGAAGTCAAACTTAAGGAAATTAGATCCTATTCACAACGCAGGCCTCCGTTATGCATCTGGAGCGTTCCGCACTAGTCCTTCCTTAAGTCTATATTGTGAAACCAGTACCATGTCGCTATATCATAGACGACAAAACACTACTACTCAGATATAGATCAAAAATGTTGTCACTGCCAGAGCATTTGAACCATTCATTGATGACTCGACCTAACTTGGCATATATTTACGATCGAAGACCTACTGCCACTCGTCCAGCCAACATCCATGCAATCGAAATAACTAGATGTTATAACATCGTTCTACCATCGGTTTTGAAGTATAAAACCTATGAAGTTCCACCTTGGACGCTGAAACTGCCAGATGTTCGACTCGACACAACCAGTGTAAAGAAAAAAGAATGCCTTCCCGCAGAATTAAAAATCGGATTTAAATTAGTTCTCGAAGAATACATCGCAAATCACACAATCATCTACACCGATGGATCAAGAACCAAAAATGGGGTTGGAAGTGCATTTATAACTGAAAGCATATCAAAAGCATGGACCCTTCCCCTAGAAGCGAGTGTGTACACAGCTGAATTGTTTGCAGTATTGCAAGCTTTGCGATACTGTGAAACTCTAAGCCCAAGAAGATTTGCCATCTGCACAGACTCGCTCAGCTTCCTTAACGCCATAGACAGACACCTACCTGTGGACCCGATGCTTCAAATGATAATTCTATCATGTCATAAATTAAGTCAGAGAGGAGCATCAGTCACATTCATCTGGTGCCCTGGGCACATAGGTATTTCAGGCAACGAAGAAGCTGATTCTGCAGCAAGATATGCCGCAAACAAACCATTAGAAATTAATACGGAAATACGACCTCAAGACGCAAGAAATACCGCTTTAAAGTGTATTTTCAGAGCATGGCAAACCACATGGAATAGCACTGAAACGAAATTAAAGCCGATCAAGCAAAGCGTGAATAAATGGCCAGCACACGACAGCTATACTCGAAGAGAACAAGTGTGCCTTACCAGGCTAAGAATAGGCCACACAAGAATAACATCTTCATTCATGCTGAAGAATGAGGAACCACCTGTCTGCGACTGCGGTGGAGTTTTAACGGTGAAGCATATACTAACGGACTGCGTGAATCTCGTAACAATCAGAGACAGATGTGAAATGAAGGGGGATCTGAAGGAGGACCTAGGAACGGACACAACGGCGACTGGCAGGACGTTAAAATTCCTGAAAGAAGCAAATCTGTTTCATAAAATTTGAAATGTAACTGTAAATTGTACTTGTATATGTGACATTTTATAATAAACAGTAAAAAGGCTAAAGGCCTTAGTTGCCAAGCCTTCAAACATTAAAAAAAAAAAATGTATAAGAGAATCATAATTATATAAGAGAATCATAATTGGAAGAGAAGCATAATTACGGAAGAGAATCTTAATTATATAAGAGAATCATAATTATTGAAGAGAATCATAATTATATAAGAGAATCATAATTACGGAAGAGAATCATAATTATATAAGAGAATCATAATTACGGAAGAGAATCATAATTATATAAGAGAATCATAATTATATAAGAGAATCATAATTACGGAAGAGAATCATAATTATATAAGAGAATCATAATCATTTAAGAGAATCATAATTATACAAGAGAATCATAACTATATAAGAGAATCATAATTATATAAGAGAATCATAATCATTTAAGAGAATCATAATTATACAAGAGAATCATAACTATATAAGAGAATCATAATTATATAAGAGAATCATAATTATTGAAGAGAATCATAATTATACAAGAGAATCATAACTATATAAGAGACTCATAATTATATAAGAGACTCATAATTATATAAGAGACTCATAATTATATAAGAGACTCATAATTATATAAGAGACTCATAATTATATAAGAGAATCATAATTATATAAGTGAATCATAATTATATAAGAGAATCATAATTGGACGAGAAGCATAATTACGGAAGAGAATCTTAATTATATAAGAGAATCATAATTACGGAAGAGAATCATAATTATATAAGAGAATCATAATTACGGAAGAGAATCATAATTATATAAGAGAATCATAATTATTTAAGAGAATCATAATTATTTAAGAGAATCATAATTATACAAGAGAATCATAACTATATAAGAGAATCATAATTATATAAGAGAATCATAATTATATAAGAGAATCATAATTATATAAGAGAATCATAATTATATAAGAGAATCATAATTATGGAAGAGAAGCAAAATGATGGAGGAGAATGATAATTTCGACTTGTCAAGTTTTTGCCCGTGACCACGCGTCCCCGTCGATCCTCGAAGCGAAGGACCTCCCGTTGCGGGTCGCCGCAGAGCCAATGGCAACGCGAGCCTCCTCTGCGATAAGTGCAGTCGCCGGGGGTGGGGAGGGGGGCGGGGGGGCCGCTGGGAGCACCTGCGCGGGGAGCGCGGGCCAGCGCAACACGGCCCGTAATTTGCGGCGGCGCCGCCCCGCCCCTCGGGAAATGCGCGAGCGTGTCGGCGCTGCTCCTCCTCCTCCGCCCGCCCTCGCCGCGCCCGCCCTCGCCGACCGCTGCGTCAAACGTCAGACCGCATTCAGGTCATTTCGTTTAATTTCTCATTCTGAAATATTCAAAGTTCACTTAAATGATCCGGATCATTCTAAACCGTCATCCACCGACGCTGCTCTCTGCATCAAAGTCGAACAATATTCAGAAGATAATTTAATTTAATTTCTCATTCTGAAATATTCAAAGTTCACTTAAATGATCCAGATCATTCTAAATCCGTCATCTATCAACGCTGCTCTCTGCATCAAAGTCGAACAATTTTCAGAAGATAATTTAATTTCTGATTCTAAAATATTCAACGACCACTTAGACTATCTATATCATTCTACACTATCATCCACCAATGCTGCTCTGTGCATCAAACGGCAAACAATATTTAGAAGATTATTTAATTTAATTTCTGATTATAAAATATTCAAAGTTTACTTACACGTACTTTGTACGCCACTGGAACTGTTATCGCCGTAGATGTCAGGTAACATCAGTGCACGTTCTGACCTTTGACCTAACCTATCAGAAGGCATTCAGCTACACCCTCCTCGATACTCAGTTGCGTAAGATTTAGTGTATTGGCTATACGATTGTATTTCCGTTGGAAAGCGTTCGTTGTCGTACTTTCAACGTCGCGCGGGTACCAATGTGAGTTTTCATTTTCTTTTAATTATCAAAGGTTTTTTTATTTATAGACGTAATGAAATGATATTATTTTCTTTTACATTAGGAACAATACAGAGATATGTAATTTATCAGAAAATAATTTTTAAATATTACAAAAGAATTATTACATGAGAAATTGTCAGAAGACGAGATTTGCGATGCTGCAAGTGTTTCTGGGGAAGAAGTAGTGGCCGAGACTAAACATGACGCGTATTCTGAGCTTGATTTTGCTAGTAATTATTCAAGCAGCGATTTAGAGTATAGAGATGTTTTCATTGTCAAAGACAAGGTTACGAAGTGGAATAAAACACAGCTTTTCAGCAAATTTACAAAAACTGGAAGTCATGATGATCAAAAGTAATTACCAACAAAATTAAGAAAACACTGTCACATTTGCAGAATAACAAAAAACGCACTAGTGCAATTATTACTGCACTTACTATAAACTGGTGCAACAAATTTGCAAGCAACGAACATATTCTTCAAATGCAAAATGTCATCAAGTGCAAAAATTGTTCTGAAACATAATATGCTATATTTATAATCTTTTATATTAAAAATGTAATTATTAGTATGTATTTCAAATAAAATTAAATAACAATTATATCCAAATATTATTCAGGTGTCACAGAGCTCATTTTCCAAACAAAAGAAGCTCGGCGTACAAAGTAGCCGCGCGGGTACTTGTGTGACAAAACATAGCTCGAGTAACTAAGGTAGATTCGTAGGCTTCCGCGGCCGGAGTCATTATGTTCTTGGCTGTCCGGGATGAGCCGCGTCTCAGTCGGTTTTGCTGACGTTTCGGCCATCTTGCTGTGGCCTTCTTCAGTAGTATAGCTCTGAAGAAGGCCACAGCAAAATGGCCGAAACTTCAGCAAAACCGACTGAGACGCGGCTCATCCCGGACGGCCAAGAACATAACGAGTAACTAAGGGTTAATTTAATTTCTGATTCTAAAATATTCAAAGATCACTTAGACGATCCATATCATTCTAATCCATGGATTCCCAACCGTTTTTCTTGCTTCAACCCCTTTTGAATCAATAGTTGCTTCATTAATCCCCTTCACTTTTTTCCGCAATACCGACATCGTAAGACAAATTATCGTAAATCAAATAATCAAGCATATCTCACTGGAAGATAAAACTAGACTAATATGTTCAAGGTGAGGAAAATTATTAGATTTTTAAATTTTTTGTACTGATACTATTATTAAACTTACAAATGGAAACGTTTTCACACGTTTCAATTTGGCTCAAGTGTTATTTTATGTATGTGTGTGATGTGAAATTTGAAAATTTAAGAAAATTTGAAATTTATTATTACGTGTTTTGTAGATCTATATAGAAATATATAGAAAAATAATAACAAAATTCAAATCAATGGGATCTTGATCTTTATTACACCAATTAGTCGTCGGTTCATATTTGGATATCGTTCCCGAAACGACTAGTTGATTATCATTGACCCTCTTAAAAATGTCATGACATGGGAAACTGTTTGAATATTACAAAAGAGAATGATTTTTTCATATTTATTTAATTCAACAGATTAAGACAGCATGCAGACTTGTAAGTTTCTGTATGATTTGGAAGAACGTCATGGAAAAGCATCACTCACATCTTTAGGTGAAGTGAGTTCGTATGAAATGTTTGGTCAAGGAATAATACACCATTAGAGTTGGTAGACTGAAATAATATTCCATTTACCAGGCTCAAATTTTCTAATACATAATCAGTTTTAATTATAATTTTTACGTTTAAAACTAGTGGGGCTAACAGAACATACTTTTTCGCATTATATCTACATTAATTTGTTTCATATTTGCGACATGCAAACTTTGTGTAAATATCATGCTGGTAATTTTTGGAAATAATTTATTTTCTAAAGAAATTTTAGAACACATTCAACTACATGATACCTTTAGTATTAAGTTGTATTTACACAATTTTGACTCGTATGTATAATTGAAGCGTAGGGCCGAATCCGAATAACGATCTATATTACGTTATATGAATTTTAGAGGACAAAGAGAAACGCTATGTGTTTCTCCTAATCGTGAATTTTACCAGTAGTCTGATTCATGGACGGACATTCTTATCACATAGTGTGTGCACACACATGAGGTACACAAGATATATCCATTATTACACGAAAAATATAAATTGCGATACTCTAACATAGACCATCATTTGTACCCATGGTTAAATGTAAAAAACAGATTGATGGCCAAATCCCTAGATTCTAGAATGATCTTACACCTAATATTTAGACATTAGTTCTTAAGGAATGAAAAAATTACAGGAGAGCTATTTGAAGCTCTCCTATTAAATGAGTGTTTTTGTAGTTAGAACTATTTTAATTCAAAGTCGTGATATTGATACACCATGTCTATAATGGTAATTAAAGAGAACACTTTTTTTTTACTTTTTCTGCCTAAACTGAGGTACATTATGGTACAGAAAGGAAAAGTATTGGAATCATCCCAACAATATGATCTTTAATAAATGTCGTAATGTGGTTAGGCGGAAGAGCAGGCCTTATGGCCTGAGCCTCGCCAGAAATAAAGACATTTTATTATTATTATTATTATTATTATTATTATTATTATTATTATTATTATTATTATTAAAACCGTGTTAAATGTTCTTTCCAGTTTTTCACAGATGTCGGAAATAGTGACTATTAGTACTGTTCCAAAGATGGTTGAAATTGGTGATTCTGGAGAGGAGATGTAGGCAATATTGCACCCGAAAATCGATGTGCTTGTGTGGATGAATGAATGCATGTATGGATGTGTCAATCTATATTTTGTTAATTTGAAGAGTTAGAGCGGACACTTGGAAAGAACGTCAGAAGAGATCACTAAGATGTTTTAATTTTTGGATATACTTTTCACGAAGTTCTGTGATATTTTCAAAATTTTGTAGAAAATGGCGAAACATTTTTCCTTGAAATATTTTGCTCGAATAGAAGAAAGTGCATTTATAAATACGGTAGAGTTCCAGTTTTCCTGGAAAGCTGACATTTATAAAATTGCCAAAATGTTTATATTTGAAACTAAGGATGATCGTTTGGAAGGAATTTGGCCGTTGCACTCAAACAAATTTTGTATTTTTTAAAATGAAAAGTAGTGGGTTCCAGATATTTTATCGCTTGCTTTTAACCGATTTTGTAGTAGAAACTTAATTTAAATAAATTCATAGAATTACTAGAATGCCCCCTTCTCTGCAGTCATTTATTTATTATTTCCTTGTGTGAGTTGTAATCGATATTTTAAATGCATTCGATATTTCCTCTTATTTTTATTGATTTATCTTATTTGTTAATTTCAAATACTTGTAAATGTATATAAATGCACTATCTAGAAATCGACTTATATGTTCTTTTACAAAAAAAATTCGGCGATTATAATTAAGTAACACATAGTGTTTTTTAAGGTAAGGAGGACAGCAGGATTCTTTTGCCAGATTTCTCTACACCATACGTGTACAGATCTTTGTAAATATAAAACATTTTCTTTACATTTTCAAAAAAAGATTGAATTCTGGGATCATAATGTATTGTAATTAAACTAATTATGTAGTCTTAGAATGTGTAAACCTCCCTCATTTTATAATTCTTCGAGATTTTATCCTGAACGACATGAAACAATGATTTTGGAGTTTTATATTTTCCAAATAGTGTAGAACTTTTCTACAGTCCCAGATATATATCTAATTTTCAACGTGGATTGCTGCTGCTTGAAACGTTTAGACAAGTCGCAAGCCATTTTTCAACTATTATGTTTCTTGGGGCTTGTATGTTTTCTGCATAAATTCATTGAATTGCGCGTAGATCTTTAATTGATGTCATGCGCTTTTTTAAACATCTGAATAATTGTTGAATAATAACATAGAGAAGGAAAAGTTACGGTGAGCTGTTATATTACCCCTAGTTTTAACATTAAAATTGCCCTCCCCAGTTGCGTCTACGTTCACGACCTCCCTCTCATGCTCCGTTATATTCGTAATTAGAATTAGTTTGTGCTCAGGGAGGCAATATGAAAGTTGTTAACTGGTTTGGTACTCGGAGAACTCGACCGAGTTTTGTTAATATATTATTAAAGCCGTCTCTAAAACATGTGCGTTCTTACATTTAATGGTGACGCGCTTGTGTTTCTGAAGTCATTTTTCCTGTTAATGAAGTATCAATAAATTAAAAAGTTTGGAAATGTTTGAACAAAAGGCAGCGAATTTATCTACCAGCGTTGGAGCGTATTATTGAATCATCAATGTGCTGAATCCAACATCAGACACGCAAAGCCCGAGAAGCAAGATGATTAATCCAATGTTTTTTTTGTTTTTTTTTTTACTTTCCTGGTCAAGAAACGTGATGAAAATTACAGACAATAGCCGAATCAACAACACATAATTGAATAATATTCATAGTAATTATGTTCTCTTCGTCATCCTTACTGGGTTTCATTTAAAATGTGTTAGGCTTATAATAATCAGATTATCAATAAATAAAGTAAGAACAAAATTAAATTACGTGCTATCTTCCAATGTCGTATTAGGCATTTTTATAAACATCATGCAATTGAGTTCAGGGAACATTTGAATTACAGAACAAATTTTGACATCTACATCTTTGTGCCGTTCCAGTTGCATAAACGCAAATTGCGGCATATCTTTATGGAAAATCTAAATGCTTCAGATGCCATTAGTGGAGGACATTATCCTAAATGCAGCGGACTAGGTTCTGTGCTGGACTGGCGGCCGTGTGTAAATGTGGGGCGAAATAAACCTTTCATATTTTCTCGCGAAACTTATTTTCTAATTCTATGTGTAAATTGGGGATCAAACCAACGCAGGTAAGGAAAAGGACTGATGGAGTAGGAAAGCTCGTGTAGGAGACCGCCGCCGCCGCGCTGTTGTCCAGCTTTTCCTTGTGCCTTATTAAAAATCTTCCAGATTTGTTCCTATATCAAAATGAAAAGCAAAGAAATCACTAGAATTGTGTCCAAATTTAATGTTCAGCGTTATAGAATATTAGTAGAGAAAAAGGACGAACAAAAATGGCAAGAAAAGCAAAATTATTCACTTAACGAATGATTCATTTGAATGAAAACCAACTTTAACCAAATCCTATTTCGAAAGAAATATGCCCGTCCTAAGTCTAAAATTTGGGAGTTGTGTTTTAAAAATATTGGCTACAAAAATGTTCTTCGAAAATAATGTGGCACTTTCCACTTTTACCGGGAAGGGAATGAGTTACTTGGTCCCCAATTTCCCTATGACCTTTTGTTGGGTCCCCCAATTTCCACATGGGTTAACCTTTTATTTTCACGCTGGTCCCCAATTTCCATGCGCCGTGCCTGGCGCCGCCGTCCGGATGCCCAGCGAGGGGCCGAGGGAGTGCGCGAGAGGCCGAACGGCGCAAGTCAACACGACGACGGAACGGAATGGAATTGGTACAATAACAAGGGCGAGAAGGACAAATGAAACATGCAAAACAGAAGTTGAGTGATGAGTGGTGCAAGGCAAAAGGGCATAAATGTGGCAACTTATTTGTTCTTTATGAGTGAGAGTCACGTGATGGTGTTGCTGTCAGTGGTTTCCTATTGAATCGCATTAGCAGCGGTTTTACCAGTGGTGTAATCTGCCTCTCGTTGCTTCATCGCTGCAAGTTTCGTTGGAACCGAAGCAAGGCCAATGTATAAAAAGGGAGGGGTCAAAAATGATCCAAACAACAATCATCTATAGCGCTGCTTCGAGAAAATATACTGTCGTGTGTTAGCGACAGACTCCAAATTTGTGCAGAAAGAAATAACAAAATCTCTCCATTTTTCATGCGGGATTCCGTGGAAATTAAAGATAACATTGTAGTCAACTCGCTTGGTAAAATAACTCTTGCGAAGAGAAAAGAAAAACTGTTTTGCGGCTTTGTCTATTTCGAAAAAGCTTTCGATTATGTACCACGAATCAACTGTGAGATTAACAGATAAGGAGGTCTTGAATAAACTAATTTGTTCTCTCGAAGGTAGATATCACAACGAAAGAGCACTCATTCAAGGCAATGTCTGCGTCCCGAGTAATATTTCAGTTATCAAAGGAGTCACATAAGGTTCTCTTATCTTTCAATTCATAATATTCATAGATGACGTCTTAGAGGAACTCGGGTTCAGTAATTTGCATTTATCGAGTACATAATGTAGAAAAATGCTTTTGCATGTTATACCGTCTTTCTTTCAAAGTCCGTGGTCGGTGTACAAAGAAATCTCGATCTTCTTGTGAAAAAAAGCTCACGCTTGGGAAATCAAAGTGAATTCGGGTAAAACGTAAATAATGGGTTTCAAGAAATCATGGTAGTACGCACAAAACAAAAAAAATGGACGGTAGGAACATTAATCTAGAAATGGTGGAACAATTTACTTATCTGGGTGTGATTCTGCCAATGAATGTTAGTTGAACCAGTCATAGGACAGTTGCAAAATAAAAAAAAAAGGGGGAATGCTTGTGCTAAGCGTGAGGGCGAGAGCAAAATCAAGTGTACCAGAACTACCCATCGCACTTTCAGACCAAATAGTAATGCAATGCAGTTTCAATCATGCTTTACGGGGCTGAAGTCCTGGGATCAAGCAATGCACCGGCACTAAAAAGTAATGATCTACTAGAAACGAATTCTAGGAGCGTCGCCAGCAGCTAGAATCTGCAGTACTTCTGTGAGAATTCTGCTCGGAAAGTATAAAAACATAACGTCAACACAGATGCCGTAAATACTGAAGAGGAAACTATTAAAGGGAAGCGAAAAGAAATTGTACATCAGTGTTACAATGGAAAGACAAAATTCAACGTAGGGTGGTTTTCAAAACTAGCAGTGCTATCGCAGGAACTCGGGGTAGCAGATGAAGGGTCGGACAGTGAGATCAATAAGCCACTCCCCCGGAACACATAAAGAACTCGAAAAGAAGAGCATTCGAGAAGTAGATTCGGAGAGGGGAAGCAAAGAAATGTCTAGAATTTAAAAATAAAGATAAAAGGAATTGGGAACAAAAACTTGCGTTGACCTTCTCAACACGAGAGCAGGTCAACCATGGTGTATATTGGTGAAGTGGAAATATAAAAAAAAAAACGTACTAACATTCGCAAACGTGCACGTAAAAATATGCATTTTTAAAATGAATTTGCGTAGAAAGACATATTTTCAAAATTTCAAAGCTCTACAAAGCTTAAATACAAATCGTAGGACATTGGTGGTTCGTAGAACACTGATTTTTTTAAAGGTAATGTGTCTACACAAACAATTAAAAACAGCGTTTTGTACGGCAAGGATGAGAAGGAATTCTCAGAATATCCAATTGCCGCGGCGCGCAATGCCGTTATCGCATTCCAGTCTGATATCTCCTGAAGGGTAGCAAAGAGAGCGTGGAAAAGTCGAATTTGCAAAATCACGTTGTGTAACCCTTATTTTTAATGTACATCACCTGTTTTAAAGAACTGATTTTTTAGAGCAGATTTCATTTAACAAAAAAAACAAAGACTCTCTTTAACATCAATCTTTTGTAATGTTTATTCACTGTTTGCAATTTTCGAATAGTGTTTACCGAAAATCGGACCAAATCCAATTTCTTTGCTTTTGTTTGTTACAAACGAATAAAACAATTTAAAGCCGTTTTTGAGAAAATAATCGTTTAAAAATGTTTCAAAATTGCCTATCTTTTACGCAAAATTTCAGAAAATCTACTCATATTTTTAAAAAATAAAACATGATTTGGTTTGAATATCGACTTTTGTAGAACAGATTTAATTTATAAATAGTTTCTTTTATTGTTATTATTGTTGTAGGAAAACGCTGAAAAATGTTTGAACTTTTGCAATAAACAAAATCAAGGGTTTCAACGAAAACGAGATCGAAGGCCTTTTAAGCGTTCTTTAAGCTGTCCGGACAATGCTTAATCCGAAATTTTGAGAAAATTTTGAAAATGTTGAGGCTTCATTAAAGAATCTCCCACATGAAAGTGTGCGATTTACTCGTAGGGCATGGCCTTTATTTAGATCGATCGGAGAATATGAATTTTGGAGAATATAAGTGGAACGGCTAGCATTGACGAAAACTGACAATCCATTCGACGGAAAGCGCACAGACAGGCCTTTTGCCGTCGATTTCAGTATCAACGACCCACAAAATATGTATTCTGACTTAAGTGTTAGAGGAAGTAATTTTCTATGTATAAGAACAAGATTTATCTCATTTTTTGTTACTAGAGCCCGATAATACGAGTCGAAAATTCGCCATTCTTCGTCGCACGATTGCATTACTTTCTATTCGTACGATTTAAGAGCGAGTAAGTAATATGCAGTAGTAGATGATAACCACGAGAACCCTGAAGAAAAAAAGAAATCATGAGAAGCGACTAAGACTTCGCACTGGGGGCGGCCGGGCCAAAAAGAAAGCGTTGGGGCATGGAAGAAGGGAGGAGAAAAGGAGAAGGGGAGGGGGAGCGCCCGAATTTGAAATTCAAAGCCGGACTCCTCCGGCGCCCGGGTCTCCGTCGCGCGGTCTGCGGCGGCCAACCCGGATATGGCGCCGCGCTTCAATTCCCCAGGAGCCCCAGCCCCGCCCCGCCCTCCATCACGCCCCCCCGCCCCCGCCCCCGGCCCGGACCCCCAGCCCGCCAGGGCCACGCCTGCGCCCCGCCCTCCATCACAACCCGCCCCGCCCCCAACCAGCTCCCAGCCCGCCCTCCATCACCACCCGGCCCGCCCCCGCCCCGCCCCCGCCCCCGCCCCCGCCCCGCCCCCGCCCCGCCCCCGCCCCGCCCCGCCCCCGCCCCGCCCCCGCCCCGCCCCCGCCCCGCCCCCGCCCCGCCCCGCCCCCGCCCCGCCCCGCCCCCGCCTCGCCCCCGCCCCGCCCCGCCCCGCCCCCGCCCCGGCCAAGCCGCGCCCCGCCCGCACCACGCCCTCGCCTCACCCCGTCCCTGCTCCCGAGCCCCATCGCACACCGCCCCCCGCTCCCGCCCCACCCGACCCCTCCACACCCGCCCCGTCCCCCGAACCGCTCCGCCCTGGCCCACCCCGCCACGGCTCGACCCGTCCCGGCGCTTCCATCTCCGCCCCGCCCTTCCCCGCCTTGCCCTGTCCCGCCCCCGCCCCGCTGCCGCTCCGTCCCCCACCACGTCCTCCATCACCTCACTCCGCCCCCCATTACCCTGGGCCCGCTCCAGCCCGCGCCAAGAGCGGGGGTCTCTTCAGCGCGCACACATTACGACCGAGGGAGAATAATAATTCAGCCACCGAGATTTACTTCGTAATAGTGCACCTAACGGGTAGTCCCGACGCAGAAATTTACACCCGTTCGATCGATCGCAATTAAATTGAAACGAAGTACAGTGGTTAATTTTCTTCAACGCAGAAACGTCTTCATAAATTATTTCTTTTAAGAATACATACTTTAAGTATTTAGAAGGTGTTAGAGTTGATTGAACTTTCTACGGTAATTTCAATATAACCTGGTTATTTCCATAAAACTGAACTTCCAATGAATGATATAATGTTGAACAGAACTTCCAATGAATGATATAACGTTGAGGCATATAGACATCGAAAATTGAAAATGAAGTAAACTAAAGTTTATTTTTGATGTGTAACAGAATTGTGGAGGATTTCCAGTAAGAAGCTTGTTGAAAAATTCGTATTTTATGTCGGAATTTTGGTTCAAATCGTTTTAGTTTATTTGAGGCATATTTTAGAATCTTGCTAGACTATGGTGGTGCTTTAAGGTAAGGGAATCAGAAAGCCGAGGGAAAACGCAGGATAAAAAGATTGAGATGGCCATCGAGCTAACCTGATGTAGAATCTGCGGCTCGTATATGTACGAATACAAACCGAACGAAAATACGAAGCATAGAGTAGACTGAGACTAGGGTCTAAAAAGAAAAAAAAATCGAATATGCTCATTACCAAACATTAAATTTAAATATTTATGATTCTGGGTGAAAATAGTGAAAATGCTTTGTATTATTTATTTATCAAATGTAATATCGAATTGAGAGGCAGTATTTTTATGGAAGAGCAGAATAGTTATTCTAATTGAGTGTGTTGATAACGTTAATTTTATGTAGTTTTATTACAGTAGTAGTTGGTTAACCAACGAAGGAAAATATTTATAAACAAAATAACAAAATGTTGTTAAGGATTTTTTCTTTAAAAATATCACTACTGTTCATTAGGAATTACAATGGCGAACCCCGCAAATTAGTTCCAAACGGAAAGCACTCTTATCTGGTCACTAATATTATGACAAGTAATGGATTTGCCAGATAGAGAGCTACCATCGTTGATGCCAATGGCATCAGTTGATGCCAGTGTCGTCAGTTGATGCCAGTGTCGTCAGTTGATGCCAGTGTCGTCAGTTGATGCCAGTGTCGTCAGTTGATGCCAGTGTCGTCAGTTGATGCCAGTGTCGTCAGTTGATGCCAGTGTCGTCAGTTGATGCCAGTGTCATCAGTTGATGCCAGTGTCATCAGTTGATGCCAGTGTCGTCAGTTGATGCCAGTGTCGTCAGTTGATGCCAGTGTCGTCAGTTGATGCCAGTGTCGTCAGTTGATGCCAGTGTCATCAGTTGATGCCAGTGTCATCAGTTGATGCCAGTGTCGTCAGTTGATGCCAGTGTCATCAGTTGATGCCAGTGTCGTCAGTTGATGCCAGTGTCGTCAGTTGATGCCAGTGTCATCAGTTGATGCCAGTGTCGTCAGTTGATGCCAGTGTCATCAGTTGACGCCAGTGGCATCTGCTGATGCCCTGAGCCCCTCCCCCGGCGCGCGCATCGACGGAGCCCCAGCGCAGAGCCCCCTCGCCGAGGGAGGCAGGGGCGCGAGGGCGGCACAGCTTCTTCCGGTGCGCGGGCGCGGGCGCGATCGCGAGTGACGCATTGCGATTGTCTCGTTCCGCCGCCGCCGCCGCGTCCGCGGTCGGAATGAAGGTAATAGAAGGGCCCGGCCGCCTAACGGAGGGGCGGGGCGGGGCGGGGCGGGTGATGGACGCCTCGAGCCTCATCCAGAGGGCGCCCGAGTAATTGGTACGGCGGCTAATGCGATTCTTCTCTGATTTTGTTTGCTCTCTTTCTTTTCACCCTTCGCCCGGCAGGCTATTAGATCTGAAAGACTGCCGCCTTCTCTCTCGGCCGCCAGT
Organism: Acheta domesticus; assembly: GCA_031308135.1. Lineage (NCBI taxonomy): Eukaryota > Metazoa > Arthropoda > Insecta > Orthoptera > Gryllidae > Acheta > Acheta domesticus. The sequence goes on along the minus strand of JAHLJT010004567.1, from coordinate 1,723,670 downwards.
CGCTAGCTCCAATCGATATAAGCTCAGAGGCTTTTACGTGTAAGGGAGACGACCAGTGGAGCTGTTGGCCTTCGTTGAAACACATGTGAAGTTGCTTTTGCATTTTTTCTTAAAAATAATTCATTTTTCGTAATACAATATTCAATGATGTCGTACCACGTCTACCGCTTTGTATAACTTTCCTCTAATTTTTGTGGTCAAAAGAGTTTGTGTAGGACACAAATCCAGAGACTGCAAGTACCCGAAGAACTCAAGAAGGTGTAATAACGGTATTTAATCATCGTCGACATTGTCATTCTCCTCCTCTTCGCCATAATCATCATCCGTGTAATACCTTAATTTTGTTCGTCAATCCAGTTCCCTGATTGGCTTCCAGGTTAATGTGAAAGTCCTTATTGGCGGCAAATTAAAAATATATTTCTCTACGATTTCACATGTTTTTAAACCACTGTGCGCGAAGAACTGTTCCTCGTGCATGAAACAGCTACCTTTCAAATTCTAACTGAAAGTATGCGTATCATCGCGAAGGGGTGAAAAACATCTTTCGAAAACGGCGTCTTAAAATATAGAATAAGAAACACTTTCGCGAAGCGATTCCTGAATCCGACCAATCGCATTCCTCAAATTTTCGGATTCGAACTTTGGAATCCTCTTTCCCCATCACACCTCCTTTGAACCGTAATGAATTAGACGAATGACACAAATAAGAAAGTAGTTATATTACAACACCACACACTTTCTCGCATTATTTGAAAAGGCTCCGCAATGTTTACATGAATATACAGCAGTGTTTCCAACCAGCAAAAAGTTATCCTCCATGCCATGTCTCGAGCTCAGTGGACATCAAGTTACCTCGTCTTGCGTTTTGCCGCTGCACCCATCCTCAGTCGTCCTCCGTCGCTCTGCAATACTAACTTCTATCGACGCCTAAAACACTAACAGAGTATTTCATTATTTTCAACATGCAATTTTCAAAAAATCAGAGACCTCATCGAATATGAGACCAGCTCCTTTCTTTTAATCGCCGCTTGTTTTATCCATGGGAAAAAATTAAATATAACCTTTGCAGCCGTTTTTTAGAAATTGAACTAACTCCAATAGAAATGACGTGTGAACTATACGTTGTTTTTTTCAAAACTTGTACATGACATTTTTGAAAGATCTAATATTTTTAGAATAGATTTAATCTACGGGGGTCGTTCCGGAAGTAATGGCTCCCATTTTTTTACGTTGGCTTAAGGGCTCATAAACGAACGTGAGTGGTAACATAGTGGAATTTGATCCTTCGGTTAATTTCGTTGCTATTTGTCAGATAGAAGCAAGGAACACCGTAGGGCCAGAATGCTAAAATGGCGTCCAGCTGGAACGCGCGTAAGCAACAGAGATGTGTGATTGAATTTCTCGGAAATTCGGAGGAAATTGCGCGTATTGACATCCACAGACACGTGGTGAGCTTTTACGGGGAACATGCAGTGAATGTCAACACAGTGCGACGATACGGGCCGCGTTTCAGCGGTGCTGACAGCGACTTGAAAGAGAACCACGTTACTGTCATCGACGCGCAGCTGCCGCACCACGCGATGAGGGGCGCTTCGACCCGCGAATAGGCGCATCACTAGACATCGGATGTTTAGGGAAACGCCTATTTTTTCTAGCGAACTTACTTAAAGGCTGATAATATATGTGCACGAATCATGACAAGTGATGACATTTGACCAAGTTTTATAATGCTTATTTTTGCTTATTTTTAGCAAAAATAACTTTTTATTGCATAAATGTCTTTCATTTAGAATTATTGCACGTTTTTGCTTTTTATGTATTATTTTTATGTACAATGCTAAGATATCAAAAAATCGGCCATGGTCCAATCTGACCATTCATCACGAAACCTTCAATTCACGTATTTGTATTTTGAAATACGAGAGAATTCCCGAAAGTATCTCAGTATATTTCTCTCCATGTCCCCATTTCATAAATACTAACCATATTCTGAGAAAACTGTCGATTGACAATACACCCAGGGCATCTTTTAAATGGAAGTAAATGTAAATACCCAGAAGGTTTCAGTGTTGATAATCTTAGACTTCTAAAATATATGCCAGACACATCAGTAGGTGTTCAGAAATCCTTCTCCGTATTCAAACTGATTTTGTCTCCCAATGGTTGCAGATTTGAAATTGCGATCATTGAAAAGTTCCTGGTAATATATTTCAATGGACTCTATTAAGAATAAAATGTAGAAGAGCTGTAAATATGTATGGAGTTTTACAAATAATTTTTAATTATATTATGAATGTAATTTATAATAGTGCCTTTTTCTTCTTATTCTTGACATTGTCAATGCCTTTTTAGGCGTCCAAAATATGATTTTTTAGTGCCTAAACATTCGATGTCTACTCATCACGACCAAGGAACAGGGTACGGTGCTGCATATTGCCTGCAATGCAATAGAGGTAATGCTGAGTATATTGAGTTACCAAGTTCTGTGCACAAGGTGGATCCTGCGATCACTTACTCAGGAACACAAACAGCATTAAATGAACATTTTTGAGGAACTTACGACCTAATACGAAGCTGAAGGTGGTGGTTTTCTAGATCGAATAATCACTCTAACGAGTCTGGTGTCGACAGTGTGGTTCAGAAACAAATCGTTCACCGAAATGGGATAAGCACAAATTTATTTACTGTTCTTTGATAATTGGGTGAAAATTTAAAGAAAAATTTTGGAGCAGATTTTGGGAAAATGAAAATTACCTATATTTTACGTAAAATTACGCAAAAACTATTCAAAGTTTCGAGAAATCGCACATAAGCGTATTAAAAGATCCGTTTAAAACAGATTTCATCTAGGAAGAAATCTCTCTTGAATATTGTAATTGTGGGAAGACACCGAACATAATTAGAAACTTTTGCAATTTTCGAAACACAAGGATTTCAATGAAAATGGGATCTGTGTCATTCTTTTATTTGATCTCTAAGCTATATGAAGAAAAAGTTTAATAAAGAAATGTGGAGTCATTTTTGAGACAATTTTGAAAATATTGTTGAAAGTATTGATTTATGTAAAATACCGATTGTTTGGCTTGTACATGGATGAAATAAAGGGTTGGTTGTATGATAAGGTGGTATTACATACTCTAGCCAAAACCTTAAGATCGCTTCGTAGGGCAAGTTGAAATGGTAGGTGGGTTGCGGAATCCTTCTTACAATGCTCACAAATATCATTAGAACAAAATAGCATTTATTCACGTCAAATGCACCAACTTCTGTAAGAGAGACGTACACTTTTCATAAATCGTAGTGCTGGTACACTCCAGACTGGCAGACGGGTAGAATTTGCCAGCACAGAGGAGATATTACGGGTAGTATTCGTCATTTTCATGCACGAAAGAAGTTCTCCTGGCGCACGAAACATAATCTCGTTCAACGAACACAGAAGTTGGCGCGCGGCACAAATGTCTGTTGACGCCACAGAGCAGGCTCAGCTTGTAACTTATTATGCAAATTACAAGATTAAATACAATTCTGTACTTGGCGATTACCGCACTACTAAAATACACTTTGAAATGACATGCAGAGTAGGGCTAATGCCAAAATTGTATGAAATAGGGTTGTAATTTGCACAAAGGCAATGAGATTTTCGTGACACGTGAAACATACCCGCATGTAACGGAGAATATTCTGAGTCCGAGTTAACTGAACTCTTTGTCGCAAATGTACGAGGCAAGTTAAGAAGGTGGGAACAATTTGTTCAATCGTATAAACAGATTCAAAAGATCCAGAGCATTTCGACCATGGTTGATTGGCCCAGGTTCGGTACAATCGTTTGCGGCGACTGCAGGTGCATTTCTGGGAAGCTGCACATGCGGAAGTGAGCGCTGTTGGCATCCTGGCGAGCGGGGAAGAGCGAATTCATGTCTGATACAATATCACTGAGCTAATGGCTGAGAATAAAAACCTTATTAAGTCGAAATGAGCGTCGAGATGGCTCACAAAAAACACAGAAATAAACATTACTAGGAAAACCAGGTAGACGTTGTTCTGCCCTTCATCTCCCTCTTTCCCCTCCCATCACCGTTTCTTACTGTCTCTCCCTCCCTCCTTCATCATGTTCCTGTCTGTCTCCGTGTCTCTGTGAAGTTTTAATTGCACGTAGAAGTTTGAATTGCATGTGTGCTATTGACAGAGATAATCAACGATTTTTCATGAAATTAATGAGCATATTTGAAATATATGAAAAAGAGGCAGAGTCTAAATTAGTCAGTTTATTGTACAACAGAAATACAGATTGGGTTTTCTTGCCCATACAAATTCCGTGGTCCAAGAGAAGAGTCCAAAGTCGTAGCAGTGTCACCAAATCTCCGGGAGATGTACCAAATCCGGCGCCAGTCCGTTGCAGCACTTCGTCGCAGTAACACGTCACTCTCACGCAGTCTAGTTGCTCGGCTCACTCCTCATCACACTCTGCCCGACCCAGAGCCGGGCCGCCCATTATAAGGCCGCTGGCGCAGACTCGCGCTCCTGGCTCGCTGGTCCGCTGGTGCGGCTGCCACTTTGTTGCTTCGTTGCTTCGGAAAAGAGTGCGCGCCTGCCCGCGCGCGCGCGCCATATTCGAAGGTGGCTGTGTACACAGCACCCTCCCCTCTTGAATACGTAGCATACGGCGCGAAGCGCACCGTTCTACGAGTCCTCCTTCTCCCGGCCGAGTGTCCCTCCGGCCGGACGTCAGACTGCTCCTGGGACTGCGATGTACCGGGCTCCTGTTGCTGCTCCGCTTCCTGAAATGGCCCCATTGAAATTAATTGTTGCATGGACCTCTCCCTTAATTCATGCTGACTTACAGTTCCCTGTTTGTCCACACTGGCCTCCTTGAATCTGGGGCGCAACTGTCCCTGATGCCGCACTACCACTTTAGATTCAGTTCTAACCTCATATAATCTGGCCCCCAACTGTCTCTTAATTACACCAGGAATCCACTTTAACTTCTTATTAAATGAGGAGCAAAAAACCTTCTCTCCTACCTTGTACTTGGGTTGAGTACCTTCCGTTGTATACTGGTTGCTGGGAGCCAGTAACGACAACAGCGTCCTCGGCTGCCTCCCATGCAGGATTTCAGCTGGACTGCGCCCCTCCCTGTTGGGCAGGGTGCGGTATGTGGCCAGAACTCGTAGCAACGCCTTCTCACGAGGGGTACCAGCACTCCTCGCCTTACTCATGGCCGCCTTGAACGTGCGGACACACCTCTCCGCTTCCCCATTGGACTGCGGGTGGAACGGAGGCGCACACACATGGTTGATACCGTTAATCCTGCAAAACTGAAAAAAATCTGAGGAAGTAAACTGCGGCCCGTTGTCCGACACTATGGTCTGCGGCAGGCCCTCCGTGACAAAGACCCTCTCCAAAGCTTCAACTGTGGCACTGGCTGTTGTTGAGCTCATTGGCACAATGTATGGGAAGTTCGACAGTGCATCTACCACAACCAGCCACTGTTTATCCCAAAAAGGGCCCGCAAAGTCAATGTGAACTCGTTCCCACGGTTCTCGGGGCCGGGGCCAGGAAACCAGGTCCTGACGCGGCGCACTCTGGTTTGCTTGACATGCCTCGCACCTACGTACTAATCCTTCAATATCCTTGTCCATAGCTTCCCAATAACAGTACCTCCTTGCTAATTGTTTCGTGTTTACAATCCCCCAGTGCCCCTCGTGCAACATATCCAATATTTGTTTCTGTAAACTCTTGGGAATTATTACTCTCATGTGCTGCTCACTATGGTACAACAGAACTCCCTCTCTCACCGACAGCCTGTCTTTCTTGTTGAACCACTTAGCGTTACTTCTGAGCAACCTGGGTGGCCAACCCTTCCTGACGAAGTCCCTTACCGTCTTCAGTTCCGCATCTCTGTCGATGGCTGCTGCTACCACTGCTGACGTCAGGGGGAATTCCTGCAAGTTCTGCCAATCTTCGTCGTCCAACTGCTGGCACTCCTCTTCTGATTCGTCGAACTCCATATCCGGACCTGCGGGGCACCTCGACAACGCGTCCGCGTTGGCATGCTGAGAGGTTGCCCTGTAGTGGATTTCATAATTGTAGTCCGATAAAAAGAGTGCCCATCTCTGCAATTTCTTCACTGTCCCTTCTGGTAGTTTCCTCCCTATGTGAAAAAGCTGTACCAACGGCTTGTGATCCGTAATGATGTGAAATTTGGCCCCGTATACGTACTCATTGAATTTTTTCACTCCGAACACGACCGCCAAAGCCTCTTTTTCAACTTGACTGAAATTCCTCTGATGTTTATTCAGCGTTTTGGATGCAAATGCTATGGGTCTCTCGATGCCATTTTCATCTTTCTGTGATAGGACTGCACCCACTCCATAGTCGGAAGCGTCCGTGGCCACTGTAGTCACTCTGCCCGGTACAAAATGATTCAATTGAGTAGCAGTGACGATTTCAGTTTTTAATTTCTCCAATGCTATGTCGCACTCCTTTGACCAAATAAATTTTGCTCCTTTCCTCAGCAGAGCATTCAATGGTGCCGTTATAGTTGAGTACCCTTTAATGAATTTATTGTAGTAGTTCACTTTACCCAACAGAGCTTGTAACTGCTTCACATTAGTGGGTGGTGGAATCTTTTTAATTGCCTCCACATGTTGTTGTGTGGGTGCAATGCCCGAGCCATCCAGTTTGTGTCCTAAAAAAAACCACTTGCTTTCTAAAAAAATCACATTTCTGCCAATTCACTCTAAGCCCATTGTCTCTTAATAAACATAGTAACTCCCTAAGATTCCTTATGTGTTCTTCCCTGGATCTTCCCGTAACTATGATGTCATCCAAGTAGTTAATGCAGCCTGGTACCTGTATCGTGAGTTTCTCTAGTGCTCTCTGAAAAATGGCCGCGGCTGACGCTACTCCAAAAGGCAACCTATTGAACTGGTATAAACCTAATGGTGTGTTAACTACTAACACTTTCCTCGCTTCCTCATCTAACGGAACTTGTAAATAGGCATCTTTCAGGTCGATCTTGGTAAATTGTTGCCCTCCTGCTAACTTCTGAAATAAATCCTCCGGCTTCGGTATAGGGTACTGCTCAATCTCGATCTGTTGATTTACAGTACTTTTGAAATCGCCGCAAAGTCTTATCCCTCCATTGGCCTTCCTCACAATCACCAAAGGCGTTGCCCATTCACTTGTCGTTACACTAGTTATAATCTTCTCTTGTTCTAGCCTGCGAATTTCCTCGTCCACACTACTCCTGATCGCCCACGGAACTGATCTGGCCTTGCAAAACTTGGGTTTATGCTTCTCTTTCAACACTAACTTTGCTTGAAAATTTTTAAACTCTCCTAATCCGGGCTCAAAGACTTCGGAAAATTCCTGTTTTAGTCCTTCTAACAAAGATAACTCTTCGTTCTCTGAAACAGCATTCACTTGGTCTACTACGCCAAAACCCATGGCACTGAAACTGTCCAAACCTAACACATTTGTCACGTCGTATCTGTCTACTACTATTAAGTTTATTTTTGCTTTTCTGCCTTTGTAGCTGCTATGCGTTGCACTTCTTCTAAAGCCGGATTTGTATTCCTCAGAGCCTCTAATCTAATTTTCTCTTCCGGTGTATGCAATATTACCATATCTCTAATTAACGACTCCGCATATGACCTACCACACTCTTCCGATGCACATTTGAATTCGCACTTCTGCGCCAACCCGTTCAATTCTGCTATCCAGTCACCGTGCGTCTGATTCTCTTTCTTCTTTTACCCTCGTCGCCAGTGAAATATATGAAAAAGAGGCAGAGTCTAAATTAGTCAGTTTATTGTACAACAGAAATACAGATTGGGTTTTCTTGCCCATACAAAATTCCGTGGTCCAAGAGAAGAGTCCAAAGTCGTAGCAGTGTCACCAAATCTCCGGGAGATGTACCAAATCCGGCGCCAGTCCGTTGCAGCACTTCGTCGCAGTAACACGTCACTCTCACGCAGTCTAGTTGCTCGGCTCACTCCTCATCACACTCTGCCCGACCCAGAGCCGGGCCGCCCATTATAAGGCCGCTGGCGCAGACTCGCGCTCCTGGCTCGCTGGTCCGCTGGTGCGGCTGCCACTTTGTTGCTTCGTTGCTTCGGAAAAGAGTGCGCGCCTGCCCGCGCGCGCGCGCCATATTCGAAGGTGGCTGTGTACACAGCAATATTCATTAACTAAACGGAAAAAATATTAAGTTATGGAATTTAAAATTCGTGATACGTGAAGTGTTTGTTACCAAGGAAATTGTTAATAAACAAATACGCGTTTATTGGAGGCCATGTCTGAACCAAAACGCATATCTGACGCCGCTAATGATGCCAGTAAAAATTTAATGCCAAAATATCTAAAAAAATGTATGATGCAACGAATTTAAAGATTGGTGTAAAAAGGTAAAGAAATTTTAAATATAAGTGAGAACGTCTTGCTGGAGTATTTCGATGAGGAAGCAAAGAAGTACAAAGTACTTGTTTCACTTTGTGTTAGAAAACAAACATATTTACTTATGTGTGTCGTTTATTTTCATTGTAATGTAAACAAGGGAGACAATATTTAATCCCTAGAGTAAATATTATCTTCCTAAGGTGCGAATACAACACTTTAGTCCCTCATTTGCTAACAGCAATATCCACATTTTGTCGTGAAAAAAATTATTAGTATTATTTTAAAAACAGTGAAAAAAAAAATTATTTTGACGTCATTTTGAATTGCATCATTTGCGAATTTCGAGTGATGGCTGCTGTGTTAGTCAAAGGTGCGTTGTAATGGCATTTCGTAAAGAGTGTGGAATAATGGGAGAAAGCGCGCGCTGTTTCCCTGGGTTGCCGCTGGCGGCGCCGCCGCGCCGGCCGCCGCCCCTCGAGTGCTCCCCTGCGCCGCAGATAAGCTCCCGAAGCCCCTCGCCACGCCGCCCCGCGCAGCGCGCTATCTGCGGGCGGCCGCCTGGACGAGCGAGGGCCCTTCCTCCCCTCCCGCGAAGCGGAGGAGGCGGCGCTGCGGTCGCGCACCGGCTCCTGCCGTCACGCACGCCGATCCAGGAACGCAATCGCGCCACTTGCGTTAACACGCCATCGATCGTCATTTCTGTGGTCTCCGGGTAAAACTTCTTAAGGCAATTTTTGGATTAAGTACGAAAACTACGAGTTAAGTATCTAGAGTTTATTTTAGTAAAACGACCGAATTGAAATGTTGCCTCCTTAAGGAGAAAAAAAAACCGTTGGTTTAATTGATCGATTGATTGATTCGTGTTTCCGGGCGCGTCAACTACTTAGGTCATTGGTCCCGTGAGTGTAGTGCGTGTTTTTCTCGGGAGGTGGCGATGATCTTTTCCCCGCTGGATGGCGAGATCTGGCGTCCACCTACCGTCGACTTGCGGGTTTTTCCCCCTCAACCAGGTATCTCCCACCAGCGGGACACCGCCCCTGCCGGGACAAGCTCTAAGCTCCCAACCGGTCTCCCGGTGTGTGTGGTAGTGTAGTGCATGTTGGGGTAAGTGTGTGTATGTAACGAGTGAGAATAGGACAAGAAAGAGGAAGGAAAGATCGCGCGCGGTCAGTGGCCCGGTTGTTAGGGTACTGCTCCGGCATTCGCCAGTTTTTGATAATAGGAAAACTACCGATCAGATCAACCGGCCGCTTGAATTATCCTCCAGACAGCAACTGAACTCTACCAGTCTACCTAGCTAGGGTGGAAAACCGTTCCACCAACCTTGTTTGTCTCCTTCACCGTTTACGCCACAAAATACTGCTGGAAACTTATTCTGGATTCGTTCGGTTATCCAAGTCTTTTTCAAGTGTTGACCGTCGCGCGCCTTCTCCCGATTCATTCAAAACGAGCTCTGCAGGCGCCTTGAAATACTCCACTCACCCTCCAGCGTCTTCAGCTCCCGCCAATGAATATTTTTCCTCTTTCCGCCGCCGCCGCGCCCGGGGAGGCGGAGGGAGATTCTTTGGGAGGCTGCGCGCGCCGTCCCATTCGGCCACTCGGGGCGGGGGCGGGGGTGGGGTCTTATTGACCTCGCTCGACCTCATCTGGAAAGTATCTTACCGCTTTCATCCCCCCAAAACTGACCACTACACAGAACAGCGCTTCACTTGGATCCGTTTCCGTCGCTTTGTTTTCAATTGTCGCGTTCAATCAATTCGCGACTTGACGTGAATGCCAACATTATCTTTCCTCTTCTTCCTTCGCCGTTTGCTTTCCTCCGCCAACCGTTATGAAACGTCTTCTGTTTCGCAGGCTTCACACGCACCCTCATTCCCATTCATTCTCTGCGCGGGTCCTGTCCCATCCATTTCGCGGCTGCGGACAGCGCCCGCACATGTCCGCCCCCGCCCCCGCCCCCCTCGGCGTCCGGGGCGGCGCTGCAGATTCAGCGCCGTGGAAGGGACCGGGGCGTCCTCGCCGAGGGTGCGGAGACAGGGGGAAGGGGGACGTATACACACACCCCGACGGCCACGCCGACCGCGAGAGATGGCTCTGGGCATCAACTGATGGCACTGCGGTGCCTCTGACCGGAAGGTCCTAGATTCCGCTCCCGACGGCGGCAGGATTTTCGACACTAGCTGGACAACAAGGAGGAATTCAGACGCTGTCTGGAGGAGAATTCTAGCGGCCGCCTCCTCTGTTTTGTTTTTCGTGGTTTCTCCGATCAACACTGGCGAATACCGGGGCAGTGCCCTAACAAACGGGCCACGGACCGCGCGTGATCTTTCCTTCCTCTTCCTTGTCCTTACTTACACACACACGCACACGCACTACACTACCACCCATGCCGGGAGACGGGTGGGGAGCTTAGAGCTTGTTCCGGCTGGGGTGGTGGCCGCCGGTGAGAGATACCTGGTGGGAGAAAATCCCGCTAGGTCGGCACCGGATCTCGCCATCTAGCGGGGGAAGACCACTGTCACCTTCTGGGCAAAAACTACACTACACTTACGGGACGAATTACCGTAGTAATTGACGCGCCCAGAATCACTATCAGTCAACGGCCACAACGATAAGCTTCGCTTTCCGCACATCCACTTCCAGAACCTCGGAAAGATAACGAGCGCCTTTATCATTCCACTTTTGCAATTGATTGATTGTTTACTAATTCCGGACGCGACAACGGCTAAGGGCATTAGTTCCGTAAGTGTAGTGCATGTTTTCCCTCGTGAAGGGGCGGTGTTCTTCCTCGCCGGATGGAGATACCCGGAGCCAATCTGCACGTCCGCTAGCGTGGTTTTCCTCAACCAGGCACCAGCGAGGCACCGCCCAACCGGGACAATCTCTAACTGGTCGCCCGAAACGTATGGTAATGTAGTGTATGGAAACGTAAGTGTGGGTAAGGGGGGAGGTTAGGACAAGGAAAAGGAGGGAAAGATCACGCGAGGTGCATGGCTCGTTTTTTCGGGTACTGCTCCGGCATTTGTCTGGTGTTGATGGGAGAAACCACGGAAAACAACCGATCAGAGCACTCGTCCCGCTAGAAGTTTCCTCCAGACAACGGCTGAACCTGACGTGCGTATGTAGCTGGTGTCAAAATCACTCTCACCGACTAGTCCCTAACCCTAGGACCTCGCGAGCTCGGGCTCTGCAGTGCATCACTGGAGGCATCCAGTGAACGAGGGAGCTAACCCACATAACTCAAAATATCGATTTATGAACGTATTCGATTATGAACACATTGACTATATGAATAAATCGATGTTTTGATTTTGGTGGGTTATCTCCCTCTCTGACTGGATGCCTCCATTGAAGTGCTGAGCCACGTAATCCGAAACTTCCGCAGTTGTCTCTACCATCTGTTAATACTGTTTGGAACTTCCACTATGTTATTTTGCAGCTTGAACCACGCATTGCGCGGTTTGAAGCATCGCCAGTGCCTCCCCGATTGGGAGTCGTGCGGGCGGCTTCCTTTCCCCTCAGCGCCTCCCTCGAGTGCAGGAGCGGCGAGGACGTGAGGACGCGGCAGTGCAGTGGCGGAGCTCTGGGAGGGGGTGGGGGCGGCAGTGGAGGCGTGCGGGGAACAGTAGCACGTGAAGCGGCGTGGAAAACGCGGCGGCGGCGGCGGCGGCGGCGGCGAGGCGCGCGTGAAGAGGGGAAGCGCACGCCGTGCCCCCAGGGCGCCCTCGCCCTCGCCCACACCCACGCCCTCGCCCACGCCCACGCACGCCTTCGCCCTCGCCCGCCGGCGCACGGTGGGGCGACATGTCGATAAGGTGGCCGAAAGGCGAAAATAAAAGTTTTAAGCAAGCAGTTGGGAAGACTGGTTCGCTGACAGTCTAATTCCATAGTTAGAAAGGTCCGAGATTAGAAAAGGTGACGCTCTGCATCATTGGAAAACGTGGCCGTTGAACGAGCAGTTTTTACACGACACAAAGATCGTAATCAGCCGTTTCTTTGATCACGTGAAAAAAGTTTTCTGTTTTGAGCAATTTTCATTTTCAAAATGGACGAAAATCGTGATGGTACAATGTTTACATGCTTTACAAATACTAAAAAACATGTAAAATTTGTTAATTAATAATTAATTTTGAAAACAAAATGATACAATTATGTCGATGTTTCTTTTATTTTTAATGTGGAAAACAGTTATAAGTTTCACAGACTTCCAAAACGAAATTTGTATAAACCTCATTCTCTACTATTTTTCTATTGAAATGTCAAAAATTCTGCTATTAACTGCTATTCTGAATTTCGTGCAGCCTCATGATTCTAATGATGGAAACATTTGTAGAAATTTTTAATCGTTGAATGTACCATTCGTTAGTTTGCAATGTTTAGATCAGAATTGGAAGCAGCGAATCCATAAAACCCAGTTTGAATTTTTTATAAAAAATTGGAACATTTTTAGACGTTTTTTTCAATTTTTAATCCGCCATACTGGATCCGCCATTTAGTTTTTTGCAATGTTAACATTAGAATCGTAATGAGGTTCCCAAAAAACATTCTGTAGAAAGTTTCATTAAATTTGGATGAAGTTTTCGTATTTTGGCCAGCGTTTCGGGACCGTGCCCCAACGCGCGTCGCCGCCCGCTGCTGTCGGTGGCAGGTGATTTACATGGCCAGCCCTCGGCCGCCGCCCCTGGGGAGGGACAAAGGGCGGCCGCCGCCGCCCTGGCCTTTCGCAACCGCCGCCAACATCCGTTGCCATCGAGACAGCTCCAGCGGCGCGGCGTCCGCGGTGGCGGCAGCGGTGGCGAGGGCGGCGGTGACGGCCGCAGCGGTGGCGAGGGCGGCGGTGACGGCCGCGGCGTTGGGGGCGGCGGTTGCGGTGGCGTTGGGGGCGGCGGTGACGGCGGTGGCGACGGTGGGGACGGCGGCGGCGGCGGCGGTGGCGGGGCGGCGGCGGCGGTGGCGGCGGCGGTGGCGGCGGCGACGGCCGCGGCGTTGGGGGCGGCGGTGGCGGTGGCGTTGGGGGCGGCGGTGACGGCGGCGGCGGCGGCGGTGGCGGTGGCGGTGGCGGTGGCGGCGGTGGCGGTGGCGGCGGTGGCGGCGGTGGCGGCGGCGGCGGCGGCGGCGGCGATGGCGGCGGTGGCGGTGGTGGCGGCGGCGGTGGCGGTGACGGCGGTGGCGGCGGCGGTGGCGGTGACGGCGGTGGCGGCGGTGGGGACGGCGGCGGCGGCGGCGGCGGCGGCGGCGGCGGCGGCGGTGGCGGCGGTGGCGGCTGTGGCGGCGGTGGCGGCGGCGGCGGTGGCGGCGGCGGTGGTGGCGGCGGTGGCGGTGGCGGCGGCGGCGGCGTGCTCGAAAATCCTCCGCAGCGAAATCCGGAAACTCTGCTCTCAGCGGCGTGGTGCGGCAGATTCGAGGAACTTCCTTCGGCCCTTGTCGGCCGATCCCGACAAAGTTCGTCCGAGAACTTGACGTAAGAAATTGGGTGACCGTTCGCCGAAAAATGCCTGTCGTTTGTTCGTACACCGCACGATCTTCCTGATAGACCAATTAAGCTGTGTGAGCTTCTCACACCTGCCCCTCACCACCGGAGTTAAATATTCTCCTTAAATTTTTCACGCTCGTTGCTTTTGACACTTTAGGCAGATCTGACCGGTTGCTATCTTCTCTTCTAATTCTGCGACTCCCATCGAGGAAATGCATGGAGACACTCTCGATCAGTTACTAGAGTTAAGATTAGTTATTACAAATTAGTAAATAAAACCAAATTCTGTCGTCAATAAAGGACCAAACAGGGCATTCTGAACTTTATGATAGGTTTAAGTTTTATAAATAAGTTTTAAATATAAGTTAGCACGTAAGCCTTTCAGACATGTGTAAAGTTGTTACTGAAACTGAACTATGTACAACCAACTTAAATCCATAAAAAACAAATTAGTTATTAAGTACTGCCCGCATCTTTGCCGCAAAAACCGGAGGGCTGCGGCGAATATATCCCGCACGAAAATAAATGACTGCCTCGCCAGGCCCACTGGGGGGGGAGAAAGAAAAAAGTCAAGAATTCTTTATTCTTTCATCCCGTTTTTATTTATCCACGTTTCGGCATTCTGACCTCTGCTGACGTTTTCTTCTCGTCCAGTTCCCGTCAAATCTTTTCCACGACTACTTAATGTACTCTCTCCTTTCCAGGATTTTTGGGCTCATTCAGCGATTCTGACGTTCTTTTCCAATTATTTAACGATCGAGTCTGCGCTAGTTCACTGCCAACTCTAATTTCCCTGAAAGCCGCTGACAAAACCGCCGTCCCTGGCCGTTGCTCCTTTGCCTTGGCGCAAGGCTCCTGGCGGGCGGGGGGGGGCGGGGCGGGAGTCGCCCACACGGCCTCGTCAAAGCTCTCCTTTGCGGAGGTGAGGTCAACCCTTCTTCCCCTCCTTCCCGTGTTCGTTCGTGTCCGCATTATCACATTATCTAATTCAGCATTGGAGTGATTGATTTGTGCTTCCGGGTGCGCCAACTGCTGAGTCCCGTAAGTTTTAGTCCCGTAATCCCTTTGTCAATTAGTCACGTAGGTTTAGTGCATGTTTTTTTTCTTGAGAGGTGAAGGGCCGACCTACAGTTAGTAAGAATCTTGTTTGTACAGTTCATAATTTGCTCGAAAGTCGTTAAATTTTTAAGTGGAAAATTATTTCTAATGAAAAATATAATACAAGATAATTGAATATATTCCAGTTAAATAAAATATTACTTTGTGCACCTAGACGAAACGAGCTTGCATTTGAAGTTCACCAGCACATTTAGTTGCTTGAAAACCTTCCCAGTGCTAGTTTCTGAGTGACTAAATGTGCTGGTGAATTTCAAATTCAAGGCCATTTCGTCTAGGTGTACAAAGTAACATTTTATTTAACTGGAATTACTCAAACCTTTTGTAATATATTTTTCATTTGTATTAATTTTCCACTTAAAATTAATGTTTGTGTTTGTACGTCGGCTTGCAGGGATCTCCCCCACCAGGTTTCTCCCACTAACGGGATACCGCCCCAGTCGGGACAAGCTCTAAGCTCCCGACCGGTCTTCCGGCATATGTGGTAGTGTAATGCATGTTAGTGGAAGTGTGTGTGTAAGCGGTGAGGATAGGTAAAGGAATAGGAAGGAAAGATCGCGCACGGTCCGTGGCCCGTTTGTTAGGGTACTGCTCCGGCATTCACCTGGTATTGATCGGAGAAACTACAGAAAACTACCAATCAGAGCGGCCGTCCTCTAGAATTCTCCTCCATAGAGTGAGAGTATTCGACCTAGCTATGTAGCTAGTGCCAAAAAGTCTGCCACCTTCGCGACTCGAACCTCGGCCCCCAAATTGGAGCATTGCAAGAGACAAACACGAGGCGTTCTCAAGCGACGACAACAACAGAGAACCCGATGCATCGCGCCTCATTTCTTTGCCCCAAAAGATTGCTCCTAATCCCGCGCCTCGTCCGCTCCCTTCTATTACTGCGGATCTACAACACATTTCGTTGCGACAAGAGCTTCTCAGGAATAATGGCGGTACTTTCTCCCCTTTTCATTTGAAAGCGAGCCTTTCGTGCCTTCGCCCATCAGTTGCCCCGTTGAGGTGGTCGTTTATTGTTTAAATATCTGAGCGACACATCTTCAGCTAATGCGGAAAATGAATGTGCTAGAGAAACTTACTTCTATCACGATACTTTGCAAACGTATTGTAGGAGCGGGCGCTTTGACGAGAATCTAAGATTAGGTAAGTTGTTTTCTCGTAATAATGTTACGAAAGGGGAGCATTAAAGAGCGTTGAGGGGGGAGGGGGGCTGCCTTCCCACATGAGTTGCCCTGTTGAGGTGGTCATTTATTTCCTAAATATCTGAACTACACATCTTCAGTTATTGCGGCGAAAAGGATGTGCGTAAAGAAACTTAATTCTACCACATATGTAATCACATATGATGTCTCCTATATTATTTCAGTAGTTTACCTTCCCTTTGCGAATCTCACACGCAATCTTTATAAATGACGTCTCTAAAGAAAGAGAATTTCACGGAGACGAGGCTAATTGAACTTTGACCTTAAAAATATAAAGGATTTGTTTAAAAACGCATTTAAATATTCGTGTAAAATGCAACCCGCAACGAACGACTGGATTTTTGAATCTATATTGTTAAATAACTCATAAAAAAGCGTTATAGGGCCTTAAAAACTAAAATTTTGAGGTCACAGGCCTCAAAGAAACGTTCCTCACATTATAATGTACAGGATGAGGTCTTCTTGACCATTTTATTACATTTTTGGTCGTTCGACGATTTTAGATTCTATCCCTTCTGTTCAGAGCCTGGCAAGGGTGTATTATATTGTTATCAATTACAAGGTGACGTATAGAACAAGTGATGATAAGAGGGTCTTGAAGAAAAATGGATATTACAGGATTAATGTGGAAATGGAAAATAAGGAAGAAGGTTTACCACAGTTGTACCACAGTTTCTGGGTTGATGGCCCCCATCTCGATCTGGTTTTCCACCCAGTTTCCCTGATCCTTGAGCAAATGCTGAGATGGTCCCTTGTTTTGCTTCTGGACATAAATGTAACTTCATTGTTTGTGCACGTCTTCTGAATTTCAGTGGGAAATATGTTATTCATATTATCGTTTTCCATATTATCGCGGAAAAAAGTATTATTCTTTCATGAAGAATATGAGGGTTCAGGGCAGGAATTATAGCTAATTTACCTTTGAAAATATATTTTATTATCAAGGAGCGAATATTTTGCCAACAAAACTTGGAAAAAAACCCCTCTCTTTTCTGTATTCAAAATTCGACTAGAATATGGTTTAGGATAGAGATCACAGAATTTTGAAAACGTGCACAA
>JAHLJT010004567.1:1685743-1705414 GCA_031308135.1 Acheta domesticus | reverse complement strand
CATGGAGACAATCTCGATCAGTTACTAGAGTTAAGATTTAGTTATTACAAATTATTGGATAAAACCTCCAATTCTCTCGTGAATAGAGGACCAAACAGGGCATCCTCAACTTTATGATAGGTTTAAGTTTTAAAAATAAGTTTTAAGTATAAGTTAGCACGTAAGCCTTCCAGACATGTGTAAAGTTGTTACTGAAACTGAACTATGTACAACCAACATAAATTCATAAAAAACAAATTAGTATTAAGAATTAGTTATTTAGTACTGCCCGCATCTTTGCCGCAAAAACCGGAGGGCTGTGGCCAATGTACCCGCACGAAAATAAATGACCACCTCGCCAGGCCCGCTGGTGGGGAGAAAGAAAAAAGTCAAGAATTCTTTATTCTTTCAACCCGTTTTTATTTATCCACGTTTCGGCATTGTGACCTCTGCTGACGTTTTCTTCTCGTCCAGTTCCCGTCAAATCTTTTCCACGACTACTTAATGCACTCTCTCCTTTCCAGGATTTTTGGGCTCATTCAGCGATTCTGACGTTCTTTTCCAATTATTTAACGATCGAGTCTGCGCTAGTTCACTGCCAACTCTAATTTCCGTGAAAGCCGCTGACAAAACCGCCGTCCCTGGCCGTTGCTCCTTTGCCTTGGCGCAAGGCTCCTGGCGGGCGGGGCGGGAGTCGCCCACACGACCTCGTCAAAGCTCTCCTTTGCGGAGGTGAGGTCAACCCTTCCTCCCCTCCTTCCCGTGTTCGTTCGTGTCCGCATTATCACATTATCCAATTCAGCATTGGAGTGATTGATTTGTGCTTCCGGGTGCGCCAACTGCTGAGTCCCGTAAGTTTTAGTCCCGTAATCCCTTTGTCAATTAGTCACGTAGGTTTAGTGCATGTTTTTTTTCTTGAGAGGTGAAGGGCCGACCTACAGTTAGTAAGAATCTTGTTTGTACAGTTCATAATTTGCTCGAAAGTCGTTAAATTTTAAGTGGAAAATTATTTCTAATGAAAAATAGAATACAAGATAATTGAATAATTCCAGTTAAATAAAATATTACTTTGTGCACCTAGACGAAACGGGCTTGCATTTGAAGTTCACCAGCACATTTAGTTGCTTGAAAACCTTCCCAGTGGCTAGTTCCAGAGTGACTAAATGTGCTGGTGAATTTCAAATTCAAGGCCATGTCGTCTAGGTGTACAAAGTAACATTTTATTTAACTGGAATTACTCAAATCTTTTGTAATATATTTTTCATTTGTATTCATTTTCCACTTAAAATTAATGTTTGTGTTTGTACGTCGGCTTGCAGGGATCTCCCCCACCAGGTTTCTCCCACTAACGGGATACCGCCCCAGTCGGGACAAGCTCTAAGCTCCCGACCGGTCTTCCGGCATGTGTGGTAGTGTAATGCATGTTAGTGGAAGTGTGTGTGTAAGCGGTGAGGATAGGTAAAGGAATAGGAAGGAAAGATCGCGCACGGTCCGTGGTCCGTTTGTTAGGGTACTGCTACGGCATTCACCTGGTATTGATCGGAGAAACTACAGAAAACTACCAATTAGAGCGGCCGTCCTCTAGAATTCTCCTCCATACAGTGAGAGTATTCGACCTAGCTATGTAGCTAGTGCCAAAAAGTCTGCCACCTTCGCGACTCGAACCTCGGCCCCCAAATTGGAGCATTGCAAGAGACAAACACGAGGCGTCCTCAAGCGACGACAACAACAGAGAACCCGATGCATCGCGCCTCATTTCTTTGCCCCAAAAGATTGCTCCTAATCCCGCGCCTCGTCCGCTCCCTTCTATTACTGCGGATCTACAACACATTTCGTTGCGACAAGAGCTTCTCAGGAATAATGGCGGCACTTTCTCCCCTTTTCATTTGAAAGCGAGCCTTTCCTGCCTTCGCCCATCAGTTGCCCCGTTGAGGTGGTCGTTTATTGTTTAAATATCTGAGCGACACATCTTCAGCTAATGCGGAAAAAGAATGTGCTAGAGAAACTTACTTCTATCACGATACTTTGCAAACGTATTGTAGGAGCGGGCACTTTGACGAGAATCTAAGATTAGGTAAGTTGTTTTCCTCGTAATAATGTTACGAAAGGGGAGCATTAAAGAGCGTTGAGGGGGGAGGGGGGCTGCCTTCCCACATGAGTTGCCCTGTTGAGGTGGTCATTTATTTCCTAAATATCTGAACTACACATCTTCAGCTAATGCGGCGAAAAGGATGTGCGTAAAGAAACTTAATTCTACCACATATGTAATCACATATGATGTCTCCTATATTATTTCAGTAGTTTACCTTCCCTTTGCGACTCTCACACGCAATCTTTATAAATGACGTCTCTAAAGAAAGAGAATTTCACGGAGACGAGGCTAATTGAACTTTGACCTTAAAAATATAAAGGATTTGTTTAAAAACGCATTTAAATATTCGTGTAAAATGCAACCCGCAACGAACGACTGGATTTTTGAATCTATATTGTTAAATAACTCATAAAAAAGCGTTATAGGGCCTTAAAAACTAAAATTTTGAGGTCACAGGCCTCAAAGAAACGTTCCTCACATTATAATGTACAGGATGAGGTCTTCTTGACCATTTTATTACATTTTTGGTCGTTCGACGATTTTAGATTCTATCCCTTCTGTTCAGAGCCTGGCAAGGGTGTATTATATTGTTATCAATTACAAGGTGACGTATAGAACAAGTGATGATAAGAGGGTCTTGAAGAAAAATGGATATTACAGGATTAATGTGGAAATGGAAAATAAGGAAGAAGGTTTACCACAGTTGTACCACAGTTTCTGGGTTGATGGCCCCCATCTCGATCTGGTTTTCCTTCCAGTTTCCCTGATCGTTGAGCAAATGCTGAGATGGTCCCTTGTTTTGCTTCTGGGCATAAATGTAACTTCATTGTTTGTGCACGTCTTCTAAATTTCAGTGGGAAATATGTTATTCATATTATCGTTTTCCATATTATCGCGGCAAAAAGTATTATTCTTTCATGAAGAACATGAGGGTTCAGGGCAGGAATTATAGCTAATTTACCTTTGAAAATATATTTCATTATATAGGAGCGAATATTTTGTCAACAAAACTTGAAAAAAAAAACACCTCTCTTTTCTGTATTCAAAATTCGACTAGAATATGGTTTAGGATAGAGATCACAGAATTATGAAAAGGTGCACAAAATTCACTTCTCCCCATAGCTCGTCACACAGTTTTTAAGTGTTTTTGATCTAAATAAATAAATATATAGGGTGGGGTGTAGCATGTGAGAGTTCTCGCACGGGTACGCTAGTGCTTTGTAAACGAATTGTAGGAGCGGGCGCTTTGAACGCGGATCTAAGATTAAGTATGTTGTTTTCTCATAATAATGTTACGCAAGAGGAGCATTTAAGGGCGTGGGGTGGGGGTAAGGAGGGGGGGGGAGCGACGGCGCCTTCCTCGCGCTCTCGAGCGCCATTTTTCATGAGGAATTAGCGCTTCCCCCCCTGCTCTCCCCCACGCGCTCCCCTGCGCCGCTTTAACCCCTGCTAACAACTGATACGCACCGCGCGGCGTACATCCTCCTTTTCTTCCTTGGCTTAGCAATTAATCGCTTTAAAATCACATCATGAGCAAATAAGCTTGCTGTGCGAAGTGTTGTTCTTTCCCTCTGATCTTCCTCCTGCTTCATATTTTCTTTCCTTTTTCTGCTTTCGCGCCTACAGCTCACGCTATATACGGAAAGTATTGTAATGCTGCAGGAAAAACTGCCGCTTTTTCGACAGATGAACTCTGTTTGCCGAGCCCTGGTGAAGCGAAAGTGCGTAAATCTTCTTTCTATGTGTAGTAAATTACTTTCACTAACACGTGTAGTCAGAATTCACGTTTCGTAGGTCGTTGAAACCAAAAAGTCGATTCACGGCAAAACTTCCGTTTGTCGGATTTTTCGGGGTACTTTACATGAAGTTTCAACTTTTTCAAAATTTTCTAAAAAATGGCTTCAAATATTTTCATAATTTTTTCTCTGATAGACCAAAAAACACTTCAAGAAGCAGCGTAGCTCTCATTTTCGTTGAAACTCATTTCCCATGAATTTTCGAAAACAGGAAAGGTCCAAATTTTCTGCACTCTTCCTACAACTACAATAATGAATATAGATATTTCTTCACGTACTATTTTCATTAAACACAGATTATCAAAAAAGGTCGTTCATTTTTCGTAAATATGATAAGTTGTTGCGTGTGACATAATTTTTAAATTATAAATTCTCGAAAATTCTTTAAAAAACTTTTTTCGCCTTAATCCTTCCTCTTGCTTGATATTTTTTTCGTTTTTACTCGTATGGAAAATAATTTTTACTGAAACTTAGTTGTTTTTACTGGTATGGTAGGATGCTAAAGAAAATTGTGCTGGTTCCAATATTGGCAACTTCTCTGTATTTCCGAAAATTGCAACAAAAAAATCGTAAAGTAACTACAATATTGTTAAAAGAGATTTTGGTTAAATGAAACCTGTTCTTAAAAATCAGATAGAGTATTATACGATTTAAAAATGGGAAGTTAAGCGAAAATTGTGTAAATATTTTAAATACGCAAATTGTGCACAAGCAACTCGGCAGCGCCGCGCCGCGACTTCGCAGTTTGGAATTCTAACAACACCTTCTCATTGTTGAGAGACGTTTACGGCTGCATAAAACCCAGTTGTAACTGTGGAATTTGTGTTCATGATCGTAGCTTTAAAAGAATTAGTTTTCGTACTAATTAATGTTCTGCGAATTCTAATGAGATTTACGAGTAATGTGTATGTTGTGTTAATAAAGAGACAATTGCGGTATTATAATATTACGTAACCGTTAATGTGGAGAGAAAGTACGTTCTGTTTTAGCACCATTAGTTTCGTTTCTGTTTCCATTTCTCGAGATGGATTTCGGAAAATTTTCACATTCATGCCTTCGACTAAAAGCTTTTCTCTTTTCCTCTTTAAGCGTGTTTTTTGTAATTAAATATCAGGTCAGAATAATTGTTTGGAAACCTGAATGAAGCTACTTTTAAGGCTTTTTTAAATTATTGTTTTAAACGCTACCCATACTTCTTCCATACCACTCTCAGATCTTAGAAAATCTGCATATTGTTCCTTTGAGTATCCATGAAACACTTTAACATCTGTTTTCCTACATTGACATACTCTTTTTTCGAGTGCCTTCTTATTTTTAAGCGTAAACGTAACTCTTAACAAAAAATATTTGTGATCGCCAATGCCTTCAAGCACATCACATGAATATGCATTTACTATCTATGATAAATTGATAACAATAGAAAAATGCATGGCACAGAAATGGAATAACACATGGAAAGAATGTAAAGCAAGTCAACTCCACAGTCAAATTAATAACTTTTTTATTACAACTTCTCAAAAGCTCAACGGAAGAGGACAAGTCGCACTATCCAGAATAAGATCAGGCCACACAAAATTAAACCATCTCTACTTAATTACCAAGTCACCCCCTCCACTTTGTAATACTTGTAACACTAATTTAACAATTTACCACTTAATGTAAAACTGCTCTAAATTCAGTAATGAAAGAAAATTTACTAATCTAAATAAAACCTTTAGATACCTTATTGTATTCGACCAAATATCAGAACCAACTGATCAAGTTTTGTGAAAATTGTAACATCTTTACATGATAACATATGATTATATTGTACAATTAAGTTATGTATTACATAAAATATGTGCCATACAATGTTAATTATATATATGATATGACATTTTTGTTAATATAATTATGGATAAAATTATAATTGTATAATTGTAGTCGCTAATAACCTTAGATGTTGATGCGACTAAAAATAAAGTAATTAAAAAAAATTTCTGCTGGATTGACGAGGAAAACCCGTCGTGGCGGGTCGGTTGGCGCACTGACATTCCATAGAAGCCTTTTGACAAGTTCTGTACATTCTTTCGCACACCTCTCTTTCCCTGTTAACATCGCGAATATTTAGATCACCAGTAATGACAACAGGCAACCGTGCCTATTCTGTGCTCTTATGCTGAATGATTGAAAAATTTCGTAACTATCGTTAGGAGGTCAGTAAAACGCCACAATTTCCATTGAACTTACCAGTACATCAATCTCGGAACACCTTCAAAATAGTTTTCTATCCACATGTTTCTACCAATGATCAATGTCTTAATGTAACAAAAAACACTACCTCACCCGTAGTTTAATATCTCTTCGGTACACTTTATAATTAAAGCGCCAGAATCCCAAATTTAAAACATCTTCACTTAACCATAACTCAGTTCCTGTGACAACATCGGGGCCATAAGCATATATCAAGTTCCAAAATTCAATTTCATTGTTCAATATGATTCGACAGTTTACCTGCAGCTATCTGAAAAAGACAATCCTTCTCCTGTAGCTTTTTGTTCGTCGCTGCAGTCGCCTCGACGCCTGGCCGCTGCGTTCCAGCGCGCACCTCCTTTGCCGCAGTCTTTCTGGCGCCCATTTCCCTGGCAGCCGTCATCCCAGTGCCCACTTCCATCGCCGCAGTTATCCCAATGCCCACCACCATCGCCGCAGTCATCCCAGTGCCCACTTCCATCGCCGCAGACACGACCACACCTTCATCGCAGCAGTTATCCCAATGCCCACTTACATCGCCGCAGTTATCCCAGTGCCCACTTCCATCGCCGCAGTTATCCCAATGCCCACCACCATCGCCGCAGTCATCCCAGTGCCCACTTCCATCGCCGCAGACACGACCACACCTTCATCGCAGCAGTTATCCCAATGCCCACTTCCATCGCCGCAGTCATCCCAGTGCCCACTTCCATCGCCGCAGTTATCCCAATGCCCACCACCATCGCCGCAGTCATCCCAGTGCCCACTTCCATCGCCGCAGACACGACCACACCTTCATCGCAGCAGTTATCCCAATGCCCACTTCCATCGCCGCAGTCATCCCAGTGCCCACTTCCATCGCCGCATTTATCCCAATGCCCACCACCATCGCCGCAGTCATCCCAGTGCCCACTTCCATCGCCGCAGACACGACCACACCTTCATCGCCGCAGTTATCCCAATGCCCACTTCCATCGCCGCAGTCATCCCAGTGCCCACTTCCATCGCCGCAGACACGACCACACCTTCATCGCAGCAGTTATCCCAATGCCCACTTCCATCGCCGCAGTCATCCCAGTGCCCACTTCCATCGCCGCAGTTATCCCAATGCCCACCACCATCGCCGCAGTCATCCCAGTGCCACTTCCATCGCCGCAGACACGACCACACCTTCATCGCAGCAGTTATCCCAATGCCCACTTCCATCGCCGCAGTCATCCCAGTGCCCACTTCCATCGCCGCAGTTATCCCAATGCCCACCACCATCGCCGCAGTCATCCCAGTGCCCACTTCCATCACCGCAGACACGACCACACCTTCATCGCAGCAGTTATCCCAATGCCCACTTCCATCGCCGCAGTCATCCCAGTGCCCACTTCCATCGCCGCAGTTATCCCAATGCCCACCACCATCGCCGCAGTCATCCCAGTGCCCACTTCCATCGCCGCAGACACGACCACACCTTCATCGCCGCAGTTATCCCAATGCCCACTTCCATCGCCGCAGTCATCCCAGTGCCCACTTCCATCGCCGCAGACACGACCACACCTTCATCGCAGCAGTTATCCCAATGCCCACTTCCATCGCCGCAGTCATCCCAGTGCCCACTTCCATCGCCGCAGTTATCCCAATGCCCACCACCATCGCCGCAGTCATCCCAGTGCCCACTTCCATCGCCGCAGACACGACCACACCTTCATCGCAGCAGTTATCCCAATGCCCACTTCCATCGCCGCAGTCATCCCAGTGCCCACTTCCATCGCCGCAGTTATCCCAATGCCCACCACCATCGCCGCAGTCATCCCAGTGCCCACTTCCATCGCCGCAGACACGACCACACCTTCATCGCAGCAGTTATCCCAATGCCCACTTCCATCGCCGCAGTCATCCCAGTGCCCACTTCCATCGCCGCATTTATCCCAATGCCCACCACCATCGCCGCAGTCATCCCAGTGCCCACTTCCATCGCCGCAGTTATCCCAATGCCCACTTCCATCGCCGCAGTCATCCCAGTGCCCATTTCCATCGCCGCAGTTATCCCAATGTCCACCAACATCGCCGCAGTTATCCCGATGCAACCTTCCATCTCACCAGCCAATCCGATGCCCACTACCATTTGCGTATCTCACAATATATGCCTCCATCACCCCAGTGACCCCGATGCATCCCTTCCTCTCCGCAGTCATCCCGATGATTATTTTCATCGCAGTAGTTATCCCGATGCCCACCATTTTCGCAGTCATCCCGATCCCCACTTCCATCCAGACGCCCACTTTCTTCGCTGGATTGATCTCGATACTTTCCTCCATCGCCTCAGTCATCCCGATGCTCAGTTCCATCGCCGCATAACCTGGTCTTTGCAGAGAACTTGTAGACGCTCAGTCCAGAAGCCCACTCGCGAACGCTACAATGAAGCCACAACCCAGGGCCTTTCTCTTCGCCACTACCCCACGCAGCTCCGCGAAACACTATTAAAACGCAGCACCACTCCCCATCTGACTATTACCTGCTAGGGAATGATAGTTGGCGGAAAGCGGACAAAAAGTCCAAAATAAATGCAATATTAAATTCACACGTCGTAGCCTGTCATGATGGAAATGTTATAACGTACAGTTGAGAGGCTGGTTGCTGGAAGTTACGGGATCCAGTATGAAACTACTTTCTCTTTCAAACGAAAGACTTACAAAGTGCGGAATGTTTGCACGAGTGCAGCAATTTCTTCTTAATATTATAAAACTAGTGGTGCTTCAACAGCACATACTTTCTCGCACTGTCTCTAAATATGCAATTTTCAAGAATTAATTCTTGCACGCACAAAACTTACAAAGAAAAGAAGTCTTCTAGAAACGAGTTTAAAGGGATGTAATACATTGCGACGCTCCATCTACTGGCACTGGAGCAATATACATGACGCATCCATTGAGATGTAAAAGTGGAGTACCTTCTAGGGACTACGTACATTCTAGAGTCGCTTTTTAGAAGACTTGCAAGGAGTGGTGTGATAGAAAATTACCCCTGAAACAAACTGAAATTGTTTAAACTGGTATGTCCGAGGTCATGCCACCAAACACTTGAATCGATCACTGAACAACTTAGTATCGAACTTGTAACGACGCACGTTCTGTGAGTCGTGGACGTGAAACGCGACCTGAGCAAACTACCCGCGCGAACTGACGGCGCGCTATGGCTCTCTCAAAACAGATAAAAGGGATAAAAGACGGTCCCGTCGGCGAGCGCAAAAAAAGGGCCGATGGGAAAACGTAGTGCTGCGGCGGTCGCTAGGTCGAAGCGATGCTGGCGCCATCAAATGGAGTGGCAGAGAATAACGATATGTTTGGCTGACAAAGAGACTTGCTCACGTAGGATACAGAAAGTTACGTATGCTGCGAGAAAAAACGCTGAATTTTCGGCAGAAAATATCTTATTGCCGGGCCCAGGTAACGAAAAAGTGGATAAATTCAATTGCTAAATATAGAAAAAATTCCTTTAAATGTAATGTATTCAGAATCTGTTTTGTTGGTCCTTGATTCCAATTGACGGCAAAAATCAATTGACGGCAAAACATCCGTACGCAAACGTAGGTCTATGAGTTTGTCTGTTTGTATGTGTCAACATTTCAATTGTCAACATCAATACCTAAACCGTTCAGGCGATTTTCCCTAAAATTTATATTGCCCATTTGATCTGGCTGATGTCGCGACCTCTCGAATTTGACACCGATATTTTAATTTTCGGGGGTACTTTACATACTGCACTTGGGACATTTTCCAAATTAAAAAAAACTTTGTTTTAAAAAAATTTTTTAATTAAATTTTGTATATGGTGAAGGACATTTAAGAGAGTGGATCAGTCTCTTTGTTGTTCAAACCCCTAATTTTTCCGAATTTGCAAAAATTCAGTTTTTTTCGGCATCTTCCTGCATCTAAAATATTGAAAATACAGATTATTTCGTTAATGAAATCCGTTCTTTCAAGATATATTTTGAAATAAGGTCCTTTACAATTTTTCGAAAATTGGAGTATTTTTCGCGTAATTTTTCGTAAATTAGAAGCAATTTTTACTTTTTTAAAACTTTTTTTTCTCAAAAACGACATCAAATGTTGACTTCTTGGCTGTCCGGGAGACGCCGCGTCGTTGCTGAAAGGCTTTTCAGCCAACTCGAGCCGCGAAAGCTTACGTGGACATCAAATGTTTTGAATAAATTTTACTTCGATATAGCGTAAAAACGCTTAGAATGGTGCAGATCTCATGCTCTTTAAAATCCCTCATTTTCCGAAAATTGCAAAAATTCACATTTTTTCGGCGCATTCCTTCAACTAGAATTATGAAAATATTTTTTTATAAAATTGTTCATCAAAAACAGCTCTTCAAAAATGGTCATTTTCAATTTTTCAAAAATATGAGTATTTTTTGCGTAATGTGACGTCAGAGGCATGTTTTAAATTTCAAACACTTGTCTAAAAAGGGATCTAAATTTTTCTTCAAATGTTTTTATGTATAAACCAAGGAAAGGTAAATAAATTGGTGCTGGTCTCACGTTCGACGCATTCTGTATTTTCGAAAATTGAAAAAAAAAATTGAAATGGTGAATTGCAATTTCCCATTTCCCGCGCTTCGTTTGAGACGATTTCACTCCAAAGGCAATGTAATCTGAAATGCGTTTAGAGGCAGTCATTCGAATCTTGAAAAGAAAGATTAAGTTTAATATTATTTAATATCTATTTTAATTCAGTGCGTCAATTGCGTCGTTTAATTCAGTTTAATGCGAAAACGAATGGATAATTTTGCTTTGCATAATAAGGCGGGAATGACGAGTAATTCGTTAAAAATATAATTTTGATGCATTTAAAAATATTATTTTAAATTATCAAATTTTTCTATCCATTTGTATTTGGATTATTATTATTATTATTATTATTATTATTATTATTTATTATTTATTTACGTCAAAAACAGTTAAAACTGTGTGTGACGAGCTATGGGGAGAAGTGAATTTTGTGCACGTTTTCATAATTCTGTGGTCTCTATCCTAAACCATATTCTAGTCGAATTTTGAATACAGAAAAGAGAGTTTTTTTTCGAGTTTTGTTGACAAAATATTCGCTCCTATAAAATAAAATATATTTTCAAAGGTAAATTAGCTATAAATTCCTGCCCTGAACCCTCATGTTCTTCATGAAAGAATAATACTTTTTGCCGCGATAATATGAAAAATGATAATTTGAATAACTATATTTCCCACTGAAATTCAGAAGACGTGCACAAATATGAAGTTACATTTAGATGCTAGAGATATCAAGAATGCTGAGTTGCAAAATGTGTCGTCCGTAATGTCGTCGGAATTTCGTTCGCGTTAATACACACTAATAATTTTATTTACGGCAAAAATACGCCTCGGTACGTTTATGTAGAACGTGAATGCACTGAATTCAATAGCAGAAACCTGATTTCTTTTGAAAGTTTGAATTGAAAAATAAGCGTGTTTATCGCGTTGTTTTTGTTGAAGAATTTTTCAAATGGTAGTTGGAGAGAAATTGTCATATTGTAATATTTTATAACCAATTAGAGTATAGCGAGATAGGTGCGTGCTCTTGTAGCACCACTAGTTTGAATTGCAAAATTAAACAGACTTTTCGAGAACATTTTCCACTATGCTTTCCCCAAGTAACACTTGTCAATTTCTAAGAAACTTTGTTAATATTACTGTTGAAAGGAGATGCATTAGCTGTACTTTCATATGTACCCTTACAAAGGATTTGATTTCCCAACAATGAATTACTGATTTAACTGATCTCCTTCGTTTCTACTGCGAACGTGGCGGGGAGAGCTAAGGGTTCAAGCGCAGATGGTGGCCGCCCGACACGGGGTTGCCACGGCTTTTTTTATTGCTTTTATACTGCTTTGTATACAGCTTTTTTTTTTCATTTTTCGTAGATTTCGACTATACTTCGGTTTTTCTTCCTTAGCGCACGGGTGTGTGTCAATAATATAGAATATCTCACGGGTATTTCGCGTCGTTCTCGGTTGTGCCGCTAGGAGTCGCGTGATCGCGACTGTATCGAGCAGCGCTGGCGATCATGCGACTCCTGGCGGCACAACGAAGAACGACGTGAAGAACCGTTTCATTTTTTTGACACCCCCCAAGCCAGAAAGTGCGCCAAGAAAGAAAAACCGAAGTATAATAAGTCAGTTTTACCTTTTTCCGTTATTTTTTAAACATTTTTTCACTAGTTTAATCGATTTTATCATCCTTTTAATGGTCCGTACTTCAATAATATTTATGAGATGCAACAAATTTCTACAGAATTTCTGATTAGCCTATTCGATTACTTCGCTCAGAAATTGTAGTCAGCCGTTGCAAGTACGCACTCTAACGTGCCTTCGGCGCTTATCAGCGTCACTAGTGGTTCGGCCGATTTTGCGGTAACTATGTGAAGACTACACTTCGGTTTTCTTTCTTGGCGCAAGGGGGTGTGTCAACAAAATGGTATATCTCACGGAACTTCGCTTCGTTCTCCGTTGTGCCGCCAGGGGTCGCATGATCGCCCGCACTGCTCGATACATTCGCGATCATGCGACTCCTAACGGCACAATCAAGAATGACGCGAAATGCCGTGAGATATTTCATTTTATTGCCCCCCCCCCCGTGCGCCCAAGAAAGAAAAACTGAATTATAAGATTTCCTGGTAAAGAACAATCCAAACTAGAATTTGCAACCTGAGTTCACTTGAACAAAAGGATCGATTACATCAGTAACATATCCAACATTGTGAGTTGTTCATCTAAACTGCTTTTTTCACGTCATTTTTATTTGCTTTTATGGCATTTTAAAAACATTTAGAAGCATTTTATTCATCATTTCTGGCAATGTTTTAGGTCATTAAAATCCGCCTCTTCCTAATCTTATATATTATTTCTCAAAATGCTGTTTGGTCTTTTCAATAAATTGTGCGACACACGAAAGAAGCAATGGATTGAAAAATCGTGTTTCTTTTCAGTTTACACGGGACATTCTTATTGAAAAAGTTCGTTAAAATACGTAAATATTAAAAAAAAAAGTAGTAATTCGGGATCTGTAATTTCTGATTTCCGCGCGATCTTTCGGAAGAAAATTACACTATCGGACGGTGGCGGGGACAAGTGAATTTGCAAATCTCAAGCATTTTTGTTTGTTTCAATTTAGTGTAGGTTGTGTAAGCACGTGAACGTGATTTTCTACATTGAATAGAAATCTTGAAATAAGAGAGGTTAGTGATGTTGGTGAGGTTAGGTCGTTTATAATGCTGGAATACAAATATATTGTATATATATATTTGTGTATATATATTTGTATATATATAAAAGAGCAGTAAACAGTTTGGTTATTTGACTGACCGTGCGATTCAATCGCACGGGTTCTCACTAATAACTATAACAAGTGATGACTAAGAACTGTAACAGTTGCCCGGAAACATCAGTCAGCCACTCAATCATTTGGAGAAATAACTACTTGAAGTGTTTGTAGTTGATCTATGGAATAACTTGATCAATGTTTCGTGCAGGTTCGTTACCGGAAACGTAAAAAAAATATTCTGTGGGGCCTTCGGGAGCCATGCAAGCAAAGGCAAAGGAATTTAAAACGGTTTTGCAACCGATTCAAAGTCACATCGATCGATTGATTCATTGATTGATTAACTAGTGATTCCAGCCGCGTCCACTGCTAAGGTCGTTGGTCCCGTAATGTAGTGCATTTGTTTTATCGCGGGAGGGGCGGGTGACCTTCCCCCACCCGATGGCGCGATCCGTGCGCCGACCCACTGGTAGGCTGGTCGGGTTTTCCACAACCAGATATTTTCTCCCAGCGTGGCACCGCTCTAGCCAAGCTGATCTCCCTGACCTCTCGGCATGTGTGGTAGTGTAGTACATACATGTGTAAAGAAGGGTGAGGAAAGATGAAGAAAGCGAAAGGAAAGATCGCGCACGTCCGTGGGCCCGTTTGTTAGGGTACTGCCCCGGCATTTGGCTGATCGGAGAAAACCACGAAAAACTGCCGATCGGAACCGCCGCTAAAATCATCCTCCAGACTGCCGACCAAATTCGACCTGGCTGTCTGCCAGTGTGGAAGTGGAACCCTAGGAGCTCCCCAGTCAGAGGCACTGCAATGCCATTATACTTCGGTTTTTCTTTCTTGGCGCACGGGAGGTGTCATCAAAAAGGAATATCTCACGGTATTTCGAGTCGTTCTCGGTTGTGCCGCTAGGTGTCGCATGATCACGACTGTATCGAGCAGTGCTGGCGATTATGCGATTCCAAGGGAGAACGACGCGAAATACCGTGAGATATTTCAATTTATTGTACCTCCCCCCCGTGCGCCGAGAAAGAGGAACCGCGCCACCCACCGCCGGTGATTTTCCGTCGGTCCAGAGGCGGCGAGCGGAGGCGCCGCGAACGCGCTCTGGCGACGCACCTCCTCCGCTGCCAAGACGTAACGGACGTGAGTCGCGCGTCTTGGGTCGATGCGGCGGTGGTCAGAGCGCTGTGCGTGGGCGCGGCTCAAAGGCGCCCCCTTCGCCTCAGCCCTTGGCTTAACTCCAAAGTGGTTTGTAACAGATTGGGAGCTGCTTTCTGGTTCCTCACCCCGGGCGCACTCGCTCAGCGCTCCTGAGCCACGTCCTGCCTCGCTCCGCACCGCCCAGCCCGGCCCGCTCCACCCAGCCCCGCCACGCCACGCCCTGCCCCACTCCGCCTCGCCCGCATCGCCCAGCCCCGCCACGCCACGCCTTG
Organism: Acheta domesticus; assembly: GCA_031308135.1. NCBI lineage: Eukaryota > Metazoa > Arthropoda > Insecta > Orthoptera > Gryllidae > Acheta > Acheta domesticus. The sequence continues at coordinate 1,690,552 of JAHLJT010004567.1, read as the reverse complement.
CCCTCCCCGCCGCCGCGCCGCCGGCGATGCGCCAGACCGCCCCGCCCCGCCGCCTGCCCCGCCCCGCCCCGCCCCGGCCCCCTCCGCCCTGCCCGCATCGCCCAGCCCTGCCCTACTCCACCCAGCCCCGCTCCGCCCCGCCCCCCTCGCCCTGGCCGCATCGCCCAGCTCCGCCACGCTCCGCCCAGCCTCGTGCCACCCTGCCTCCCCGCCACACCCCCACGCCGCCGGCGATGCCCCAGACCCGCCCCGCCCCGTTCCGCCCTGCCCGCATCGCCCAGCCCCACCCCGCCCATCCGGCCAGCCTTGCCAGCCCCGCCCACCCCGGCCCTACCCCGCCCACCGCGTCAGCCCGCTCAGCCCCCACCCGCCCCCACTCGCAGCCCCACCCAGCCCCTCCCCCGCCCAGCCCCGCCCGCTCCCCGTTCCGCCTGCCCGCATCACCCCGACCCCACCCCGCCCATCACCCCAGCCCCGCCAGCCCCGCCGCGCGCCCCACCACCGCCTAGCCCCGCGCCTGCCCCGCCTTCCCCGCCCTTCCCCCGCCCGCTGCGCCTCGCCCGCCCTAGTGTCCCGCGCGCCCCTCTGCTCCGCCCCGCCCATCTCCGGCCGCCAAGCCCTGGAGCCACTTTCCTCCGCTCCGCCCCCGCTCCAACCTGCCTCAACCCTCCTTCACCGCTGTTCCCCGCCCCCGCCCCCTCCCCCGCCCCTTCCGCGAATGGCGTGTAGAGGCTGCGCGCCGCGCGGTTCTGGCTCGCAAGTGCCTCGGGCGATAAACTTTCGGAATTTCAGTTTTAGAAATGGTTACGGCCGTTTTTGTTGCCGTTTGCATACAGCGATCTGTGAGATATAATGAAACCGCGAAAATTGATGCGAAATCTCGGAAGGAATATTCAAATTATACTACAGATTGAAGGAAAGCTCTGCCTGCATGCTCGCCAGCCATCAAGTAATTTATTTGTCTACTCCATGGTATAATTCTGTCATTTTAGACTTCAACCCCGTTGCATATATATTCTCATTACGATACAGATTTCATTGTGTGATGTAGGTCCTTGACCAATCACAGAGAGAGTTTACAAATATCAAGTATTGATCAATTAATCATTGAGGGTCGTTCTTGTGAATGTTCCATTATGTACATTAAAAATTGCATTTATAATATATTATGCTTTCCGAGTATTAATTTTTATTAGTATTTTTACTTGGAATATTATTTAAAAATAAAATGAATCGCAATTTCACTTCGATGCAATTTGACTTGCGCAGTGGTAGTTATTGGAGGGAACATTTGACTGGACGTTTAAGATTAGAATACAAGTCATTTGTGTTGTATGTGTTGCCGTGTGGCTTGGCGCTTGCAATTAATCATGCCAATTATTTAGTTCAAAATGTGTAATTGAATCTATTCCTTTAGTAATTTAACAGCTTCACTTTTTGTACTCCGCGTACGAGGAGCGCGCTGTAAACCAAAGCCACCTTCGGCATAGGGCAGGTAAGGGATAGAGGGTAGGAAGCTGTTCCTCTAGGTGGCCTTGGCTGAATCGTTGCCATATCAAGGGCCACGACATGTTCAATGTAAAAGTTTTTACTTATAAAACTTACCATAAGTCGTAGAAAATGAATCACCATATGAAATTCGATGTAATAGGTATTAATATACCGTGTGAAGATTACGATACTCGTGTATTAATACTCATATTACATCATCGTATCATAATGTACTATTCGTTTGTGCACATTAAAAATAAGCTATTTGAACTGAAAAGCACAAAATTCATTCTGTTATTCACTGCTGTTTGTGAATATTGCAACACTCCGCCTAGAAGGAATGGCAGAACAGTAATTTACCATAAGAAGTGATTAAAATTTGCATAGAGATGGCGTGCACTTGGCCTAACAGCGCCCCTCCTTTGTGTGACAGGTCAGGGCAGTGTTATGAGACACTCGATCAGTGTAGAAAGTGTCGTGGGAAATGTAAAGAACAAGGGGCAGAGTGGCCAAAGGGTGCAATATCAGCATCTGAGTGATTTGAACGGGGAAGAATGGTCCGTCTCCAAAAAGCGGGTTTGTCGTAGTACGTGACATTGCAGCTCGAACGGGCCACATACTACGACCGTGATGCGAGTATGGAACTAGTGGAAAGGAGGAGGGTCGTACACACGACGAGCGAGCGGGTACCGGACCACACAATGTGATCATAGTGCATGATGACCGCCGTCGTATCGCGCATGGCCGTAACCGACAGAACGGCGTTATTTCACAGCGTTGGCTCGACTTTGTAGCGTTTACAACGGATGCGGTCATGTCTGCGTCGTCGGTTCGACGCCGTCTGCTGAGTGGATGGACTGGTTGGGCACGCTTACCACTGCGTTCGATTCCGTTGACTGAGAGTACGAGTACAGTGAAATGAAGGACGGAAGTACTCGTTAGTACACATATTTAGGCTATCAAGCACATTCCGAAACGGTGCCAACTTGTTCTCTGAACCCTCAGCCATGTGCTCTTATCATCAAATGCTGATGATGGAGAGCAACTGTAAAAATCTGTCTCTACCTAAAATGGCTTTGTGTTTATATTATTACATGTTTATTTTTCTTTCGCAAATACTATGATCAGTTACACTCTCTCATATGTCACAGTTGGCTTACAATATTATTTCCTAATCTTAAAACTAATCTAACTAGGACAACAAAGGATAGTAACTACAATCAACCCTACTGTTAACAGTTGTTCGCAAAAAATGCTTAGGATGGCATCAAGTGGGTATCGGTTTTGGAGTCAGTCGAGGTTGTAGGTGGACTGCGATGGGGTGAGAGTTGATGTTTGAGTATACATTATTGAACAGGCGGGCTTTGTATTTAGTGATGGATGTTATATTATTTTCTTTTGTGTAATTGTTTTTTGAATACAAACCATGGAGCATGATTTGCTAAAGCGGAGAAATCTATTTGCATCATTTGCAGTTATTTATGGTTGGCACATTAGTCCAATACAGGGCATGCATATGGTTAAGGATCTGATTAAGGGTCATTAAGTTCTGATTGTAGATTTGTGTAATGTGATGGCATTCTCTATCAATCGGCAGCTTTTGGAGTTTATGAGTGGTTTTAATTGTGCTATTTTGCATTTTGCTTTGTTGTTTTTGATTAGAATATGAGAGGTATTTACTGTTTGACAATGAGAAGTGCATGAATATTTGCTTTGTTGTTGATTGTGAAAGGGGAAAGAGTACAGAAGTGCTTTCGCGAGAATATTTTTATCAGTGGATTTTGTTGAGTTTAATTTAATTTTTCCAAATTTTTGTTGACCATTTGTCTGTTCTGTCTAGATGTTGTTGTATTTATTCTACATAATGATTTTTTATCGACTGACTGGATTTGTAGATTACAGTGTCGTCTCTGCAAAACTGTGCTATTTAGGTCTGTGGTACCAAAATTGGCTTTGTGTATTTCTCTCCCAGGCACTACCATTGTAAATCATGTACTGAAACTGATCATTGTTGTTCTTGATACACACTCATAAATAATAGTACGCTTACAATTGCATTTATGATTGTGATTCATGGACAAACTTTAATTGTCCTTCAGAGACAGACTTTTAGAAATGTTTCACGTATTATATTAATAGTTTTTTATTATTTATTAAAAAACTATAATAGCACATATTAGGAGACTAAACATTTTATCACATATGCTCTAATTCTCCCATTTAGTTAAACAAAGAGCAAATCAGAATAAATTTAATATTAAAAACAAACTAAGAAATTACTTAACGGAAGCTCAGCAGATTGTATATATTCTTGCAATAAGGCTGAGTGGTCGCAGCTTATGTGCGCTCTAATGTGAATATGACATAAGATTAGAAGACCCATTTCTCAGGCAGTCAGAATTGTACTTTAATAAGTAAACTCTACATCTCTAAATTATTTTCTGGAAGATATTCAGAGCTTCATAGTAGGTTGCGATTCCTACGAGCACATCTCAGCCTTGATTGCATTTGTTTCCCTACTTACAGGGTTTTTGTACTAGCTCAAGTGACATGTGCACTGAAAATGTTAGATACGTTCACTTTTATTTCTTTTCATAAAACGTAATGCAAACATTTTACTCACTACAGAAGACATAAAACTAGCAATACGAAAATTTCAATAAGGCCTTTGTGTGCCATGGCGTAGGGGTACGAGTCTTTCCCTGGAGCATGGTTGAATTGCGTTCGACCTTTCCCCCTCTTCATCACAATATCACCTCATTTCAGCGTATAGATACCCTCCCGAACGTTAAATCAGTTGTGGAAGCTAATGACCTCGTAGTTAATGTGACTTCAAGAGAACAAAAAAAAGTCAATAAATATATTTCCAATAGCACTGAAAATAATGTTTGTTGATAATTTGAGGTCTTAACGAGAGGTATTATTTAATCCCCTGCCAAATCAATAGAGAATTCAGAGCACAGACATATTTTAACGTATTATTTTTAAATTGAAATTTTCAAAAATTCAGAAGAGTTCAACGAAGATGAGACCTGCTCTATTATTTTAGATGTACCTTTAATCCGTGGAAAATAATTGAAGAAAACAGTTGAGAGGTTTCTGAGAAAATGTTTTATTTTAAATTGCATTAATTTCAACCATACATTTCGCGAAGCACTCCAAGTACTCCAAGCACTTTTACTGCTGCAAGCCAGTAGTTTATTACAAATAATTATAACCTATAATTTGCAAAATAATAAGGTAAGTTGATAAAGAATTGACCAAAGTTCAGATCTCTCAAGTCCATTCAACTGTGTTTAGGAATAATGAATATTGGAA
>JAHLJT010004567.1:1636315-1684743 GCA_031308135.1 Acheta domesticus | reverse complement strand
AATTCACTTCTCCCCATAGCTCGTCACACACAGTTTTAAGTTTTTGACGTAAATAAATAAATAAATAAATAGGGTGGGGTGAGAGTTCTCGCACGGGTACGCTAGTGCTTTGTGAACGAATTGTAGAAGCGGGCGCTTTGAACGCGGATCTAAGATTAAGTATGTTGTTTTCTCATAATAATGTTACGCAAGAGGAGCATTTAAGGGCGTGGGGGGGGTAAGGAGGGGGGGGAGCGACGGCGCCTTCCTCGCGCTCTCGAGCGCCATTTTTCATGAGGAATTAGCGCTTCCCCCCTCCCCTTGCTCGCCCCCACGCGCTCCCCTGCGCCGCTTTAACCCCTGCTAACAACTGATACGCACCGCGCGGCGTACATCCTCCTTTTCTTCCTTGGCTTAGCAATTAATCGCTTTAAAATCACATCATGAGCAAATAAGCTTTTGCTGTGCGAAGGGTTATTCTTTCCGTCTGATCTTCTTCCTCCTGCTTCATATTTTCTTTCCTTTTTCTGCTTTCGCGCAACAGCTCACGCTATATACAGAAAGTATTGTAATGCTGCAGGAAAAAATGCCGCTTTTTCGACAGATGAACTCTGTTTGCCGAGCCCTGGTGAAGCGAAAGTGCGTAAATCTTCTTTCTATGTGTAGTAAATTACTTTCACTAACACGTGTAGTCAGAATTCACGTTTCGTAGGTCGTTGAAACCAAAAAGTCGATTGACGGCAAAACTTCCGTTTGTCCGATTTTTCGGGGTACTTTACATGAAGTTTCAACGTTTTCAAAATTTTCTGAAAAATGGCTTCAAATATTTTCATAATTTTTTCCTCTGATAAACCAAAAAACACTTCAAGAAGCAGCGTAGCTCTCATTTTCGTTGAAATTCATTTCCCATGAATTTTCGAAAACAGGAAAGGTCAAAATTTTCTGCACTCTTCCTACAACTACAATAATGAATATAGATATTTCTTCACGTACTATTTTCATTAAACACAGATTATCAAAAAAGGTCGTTCATTTTTTCGTAAATATGATAAGTTGTTGCGTGTGACATAATTTTTAAATTATAAATTCTCGAAAATTCTTTAAAAAACTTTTTTCGCCCTAATCCTTCCTCTTGCTTGATATTTTTTTCGTTTTTACTCGTATGGAAAATAATTTTTACTGAAACTTTAGTTGTTTTTACTGGTATGGTAGGATGCTAAAGAAAATTGTGCTGGTTCCAATATTGGCAAGTTCTCTGTATTTCCGAAAATTTGCAACAAAAAAATCGTAAAGTAACTACAATATTTTTAAAAGAGATTTTGGTTAAATGCAACCTATTTTAAATACGCAAATTGTACACAAGCAACTCGGCAGCGCCGCGCCGCGACTTGGCAGTTTGGCGTTCTAAGAATACCTTCTCATTGTTGAGAGACGTTTACGGCTGCATAAAACCCAGTTGCAACTGTGGGAATTTGTGTTCATGATAGTAGCATTAAAAGAATTAGTTTTCGTACTAATTAATGTTCTGCGAATTCTAATGAGATTTACGAGTAATGTGTATGTTGTGTTAATAAAGACAAAATTGCGGTATTATTAATATTACGTAACCGTTAATGTGGCGAGAAAGTACGTTCTGTTTTAGCACCATTAGTTTCGTTTCTGTTTCCATTTCTCGAGATGGATTTCGGAAAATTTTCACATTCATGCCTTCGACTAAAAGCTTTTCTCTTTTCCTCTTAGAGCGTGTTTTTTTTCTTTGTAATTAAATATCAGGTCAGAATAATTGTTCAGAAACCTGAATCAAACTACTTTAAGGCTTTTTCAATTATTGTTTTAAACGCTACCCATAGTTCTTCCATACCACTCTCAGATCTTAGGAAATCTGCATATTGTTCCTTTGAGTATCCATGAAACACTTTAACATCTGTTTTCCTACATTGACATACTCTTTTTTCGAGTGCCTTCTTATTTTTAAGCGTAAACGTAACTCTTAACAAAAAATATTTGTGATCGCCAATACCTTCAAGCACATCACATAAATATGCATTTACTATCTATGATAAATTGAGAACAATAGAAAAATGCATGGCACAGAAATGGAATAACACATGGAAAGAATGTAAGCAAGTCAACTCCACAGCCAAATTAATAACTTTTTTAATATTACAACTTCTAAAAAGCACAACGGAAGAGGACAAGTCGCACTGTCCAGAATAAGATCAGGCCACACAAAATTAAACCATCTCTACTTAATTACCAAATCACCCCCTCCACTTTGTAATACTTGTAACACTAATTTAACAATTTACCACGTAATAGAAAACTGCCCTAAATTCAATAATGAAAGAAAATTTACTAATCTAAATAAACCTTTAGATACATTATTGTATTCGACCAAATATCAGAACCAACTGATCAAGTTTTGTGAAAATTGTAACATCTTTAATGACATATGATTATATTGTACAATTAAGTTATGTATTACATAAAATATATGTGCCATACAATGTTAATTATATATATGTTATGACATTTTTGTTAATGTAATTATGGATAAAATTATAATTGTATAATTATAGTCGCTAATACCCTTAGATGTTGATGCGACTAAAAATAAAGTAATTAAAAAAAATTTCTGCTGTATTGACGAGGAAAACCCGTCGTGTCGGGTCGGTTGGCGCACTGACATTCCTTAGAAGCCTTTTGACAAGTTCTGTACATTCTTTCGCACACCTCTCTTTCCCTGTTAACATCGCGAATATTTAGATCACCAGTAATAACAACAGGCAACAGTGCCTATTCTGTGCTCTTACGCTGAATGCGTAACTATCGTTAGGAGGTCAGTAAAACGCCACAATTTCCATTGAACTTATCAGTACATCAATCTCGGAACACCTTCAAAATAGTTTTCTATCCACATGTTTCTACCAATGATCAATGTCTTAATGCAACAAAAACACTACCTCACCCGTAGTTTAATATCTCTTCGGTACACTTTATAATTAAAGCGTCAGAATCCCAAATTTAAAATATCTTCACTTAACCATAACTCAGTTCCTGTGACAACATCGGGGCCATAAGCATATATCAAGTTCCAAAATTCAATTTCATTGTTCAATATGATTCGACAGTTTACCTGCAGCTATCTGAAAAAGACAATCCTCTCCTGTAGCTTTTTGTTCGTCGCTGCAGTCGCCTCGACGCCTGGCCGCTGCGTTCCAGCGCTCACCTCCTTTGCCGTAGTCTTTCTGGCGCCCATTTCCCTGGCAGCCGTCATCCCAGTGCCCACTTCCATCGCCGCAGACACGACCACACGTTCATCGCAGCAGTCATCCAAATGTCCACTTCCTTCGCCGCAGTCATCCCAGTGCCCACTTCCATCGCCGCAGACACGACCACACCTTCATCGCAGCAGTTATCCCAATGCCCACTTCCATCGCCGCAGTCATCCCAGTGCCCACTTCCATCGCCGCAGTTATCCAATGCCTACCACCATCGCCGCAGTCATCCCAGTGCCCACTTCCATCGCCGCAGACACGACCACACCTTCATCGCAGCAGTCATCCAAATGCCCACTTCCTTCGCCGCAGTCATCCCAGTGCCCACTTCCATCGCCGCAGACACGACCACACCTTCATCGCAGCAGTTATCCCAATGCCCACTTCCATCGCCGCAGTCATCCCAGTGCCCACTTCCATCGCCGCAGACACGACCACACCTTCATCGCAGCAGTTATCCCAATGCCCACTTCCTTCGCCGCAGTCATCCCAGTGCCCACTTCCATCGCCGCAGACACGACCACACCTTCATCGCAGCAGTTATCCCAATGCCCACTTCCATCGCCGCAGTCATCCCAGTGCCCACTTCCATCGCCGCAGACACGACCACACCTTCATCGCAGCAGTTATCCCAATGCCCACTTCCATCGCCGCAGTCATCCCAGTGCCCACTTCCATCGCCGCAGACACGACTACACCTTCATCGCAGCAGTTATCCCAATGCCCACTTCCATCGCCGCAGTCATCCCAGTGCCCACTTCCATCGCCGCAGACACGACCACACCTTCATCGCAGCAGTTATCCCAATGCCCACTTCCATCGCCGCAGTCATCCCAGTGCCCACTTCCATCGCCGCAGTTATCCCAATGCCCACCACCATCGCCGCAGTCATCCCAGTGCCCACTTCCATCGCCGCAGACACGACCACACCTTCATCGCAGCAGTTATCTCAATGCCCACTTCCATCGCCGCAGTCATCCCAGTGCCCACTTCCATCGCCGCAGACACGACCACACCTTCATCGCAGCAGTTATCCCAATGCCCACTTCCTTCGCCGCAGTCATCCCAGTGCCCACATCCATCGCCGCAGACACGACCACACCTTCATCGCAGCAGTTATCCCAATGCCCACTTCCATCGCCGCAGTCATCCCAGTGCCCACTTCCATCGCCGCAGACACGACCACACCTTCATCGCCGCAGTTATCCCAATGCCCACTTCCATCGCCGCAGTCATCCCAGTGCCCACTTCCATCGCCGCAGACACGACCACACCTTCATCGCAGCAGTTATCCCAATGCCACTTCCATCGCCGCAGTCATCCCAGTGCCCACTTCCATCGCCGCAGACACGACCACACCTTCATCGCAGCAGTTATCCCAATGCCCACTTCCATCGCCGCAGTCATCCCAGTGCCCACTTCCATCGCCGCAGACACGACCACACCTTCATCGCAGCAGTTATCCCAATGCCCACTTCCATCGCCGCAGTCATCCCAGTGCCCACTTCCATCGCCGCAGACACGACCACACCTTCATCGCAGCAGTTATCCCAATGCCCACTTCCATCGCCGCAGTCATCCCAGTGCCCACTTCCATCGCCGCAGTTATCCCAATGCCCACCACCATCGCCGCAGTCATCCCAGTGCCCACTTCCATCGCCGCAGACACGACCACACCTTCATCGCAGCAGTTATCCCAATGCCCACTTCCATTGCCGCAGTCATCCCAGTGCCCACTTCCATCGCCGCAGACACGACCACACCTTCATCGCAGCAGTTATCCCAATGCCCACTTCCTTCGCCGCAGTCATCCCAGTGCCCACTTCCATCGCCGCAGACACGACCACACCTTCATCGCAGCAGTTATCCCAATGCCCACTTCCATCGCCGCAGTCATCCCAGTGCCCACTTCCATCGCCGCAGTTATCCCAATGCCCACCACCATCGCCGCAGTCATCCCAGTGCCCACTTCCATCGCCGCAGACACGACCACACCTTCATCGCAGCAGTCATCCAAATGCCCACTTCCATTGCCGCAGTCATCCCAGTGCCCACTTCCATCGCCGCAGACACGACCACACCTTCATCGCAGCAGTTATCCCAATGCCCACTTCCATCGCCGCAGTCATCCCAGTGCCCATTTCCATCGCCGCAGTTATCCCAATGCCCACCACCATCGCCGCAGTCAACCCAGTGCCCACTTCCATCGCCGCAGACACGACCACACCTTCATCGCAGCAGTCATCCAAATGCCCACTTCCATCGCCGCAGTCATCCCAGTGCCCACTTCCATCGCCGCAGTTATCCCAATGCCCACCACCATCGCCGCAGTCATCTCAGTGCCCACTTCCATCGCCGCAGACACGACCACACCTTCATCGCAGCAGTCATCCAAATGCCAACCACCATCGCCGCAGTCATCCCAGTGCCCACTTCCATCGCCGCAGTTATCCCAATGCCCACCACCATCGCCGCAGTCATCCCAGTGCCCACTTCCATCGCCGCAGACACGACCACACCTTCATCGCAGCAGTCATCCAAATGCCCACTTCCATCGCCGCAGACACGACCACACCTTCATCGCAGCAGTCATCCAAATGCCCACTTCCATCGCCGCAGACACGACCACACCTTCATCGCAGCAGTCATCCAAATGCCCACTTCCATCGCCGCAGTCATCCCAGTGCCCACTTCCATCGCCGCAGTTATCCCGATGCAACCTTCCATCTCACCAGCCAATCCGATGCCCACTACCATTTGCGTATCTCACAATACCTGCCTCCATCATCCCAGCGATCCCGATGCATCCCTTCCTCTCCGCAGTCATCCCGATGATTATTTTCATCGCAGTAGTTATCCCGATGCCCACCATTTTCGCAGTCATCCCGATCCCCACTTCCATCCAGATGCCCACTTTCTTCGCTGGATTGATCTCGATACTTTCCTCCATCGCCTCAGTCATCCCGATGCTCAGTTCCATCGCCGCATAACCTGGTCTTTGCAGAGAACTTGTAGACGCTCAGTCCAGAAGCCCACTGGCGAACGCTACAATGAAGCCACAACCCAGGGCCTTTCACTTCGCCACTACCCCCACGCAGCTCCGCGAAACACTATTAAAACGCAGCACCACTCCCCATCTGACTATTACCTGCTAGGGAATGATAGATGGCGAAAAGCGGACAAAAACTCCAAAATAAATGTAATATTGAATTGACACGTCGTAGCCTGTCATGATGGGACTATTTTAACGCACAGTTGAGAGGCTGGTTGCTGGAAGTTTTGGAATCCAGTATGAAACTACTTTCTCTTTCAAACGAAAGACTTACAAAGTGCGGAATGTTTGCACGAGTGCAGCAATTTCTTATTAATATTATAAAACTAGTGGTGCTTCAACAGCACATACTTTCTCGCACTGTCTCTAAATATGCAATTTTCAAGAATTAATTCTTGCAAGCACAAAACTTAGAAAGAAAAGAAGTCTTCTAGAAACGAGTTTAATGGGATGTAATACATTGCGACGCTCCATCAAAGGCACTGGAGCAATATACATGACGCATCCATTGAGATGTAAAAGTGGAGTACCTTCTAGGGACTACGTGCAATCTAGAGTCGCATTTTAGAAGACTTGCAAGGAGTGGTGTGATAGAAAATTACCCCTGAAACAAACTGAAATTGTTTAAACTGGTATGTCCGAGGTCATGCCACCAAACACTTGAATCGATCACTGAACAACTTAGTATCGAACTTGTAACGACGCACGTTCTGTGACTCGTGTACGTGAAACGCGACCTGAGCAAACTACCCGCGCAAACTGACGGCGCGCTATGGCTCTCTCAAAACAGATAAAAGGGATAAAAGACGGTCCCCTCGGCGGGCGCAAAAAAAGGGCCGATGGGAAAACGTAATGGTGCGACGGTCGCTAGGTCGAGGCGATGCTGGCGCCATCAAATGGAGTGGCAGAGAATAACGATATGTTTGGCTGAGAAAGAGACTTGCTCACGTAGGATACTGAAAGTTACGTATGCTGCGAGAAAAAACGCTGAATTTTCGGCAGAAAATCTCTTATTGCCGGGCCCAGGAAACGAAAAAGTGGATAAATTCAATTGCTAAATATAGAAAAAATTCCTTTAAATGTAGTGTATTCAGAGTCTCTGTTTTGTTGGTCCTTGATTCCGAAAAATCGATTGACGGCAAAACGTCCGTACGCAAACCTTCGTCTATGAGTTTGTCTGTTTATCTGTGATCAACATTAATGGCTAAACCGTTCAGACAATTTCCCTAAAATTGATATTGTCCATTTGATCTGGCTGATGTCGCGACCCCTTGAAAAAAAATATTTTAATTTTCGGGGGTACTTTACATACTGCACTTGGAACATTTTCCAAATTAAAAAAAACTGCCCCAAATTTTTTAATTAAATTTTGTTCTTGTAAATGCTGAAGGACATTTAAGAGAATGGATCAGTCTCCTTGTTGTTCAAACCCCGAAAATTTTCCGAAATTGCAAAAATTCAGTTGTTTTTCGGCGTCATCCTGCAACTAAAATATTGAAAATACAGATTTTTTTGTTAATGAAATCCGTTCTTTAAAGATATATTTTAAAATAAGGTCCTGTACAATTTTTCGAAAATTGCAGTATTTTTCGCGTAATTTTTCATAATTTGGAAGAAATTTTTACTTTTTTAAATTTTTTTTTTCTCAAAACGACATCAAATGTTGACTTCTTGGCTGTCCGGAAGACGCCGCGTCGTTGGCTGAAAGGCTTTTCAGCCAACAAGGAGGCGTCTTCCGCACAGCCAAGAAGTCAAGGACTCGAGGCGCAAAAGCTTACGTGGACATCAAATGTTTTGATTAAATTTTTACTTCGATATAGCGTAAAAACTCTTAAGAGAACGCGTTGGTGCAGATCTCATGTTCGTTAAAATCCCTCATTTTCCGAAAATTGCGAAAATTCACATTTTTTCGGCGCATTCCTTCAACTACAATTATGAAAATAATTTTTTTCATCAAAACTGTTCATCAAAAACCGCTCTTCAAAAAAGGTCATCTTTAATTTTTCGAAAATATTAGTATTTTTTGCATAATGTGACGTCAGAGGCATGTTTTAAATTTAAAACACTTATCTAAAAAGGGATCTAAATTTTTCTTCAAATGTTTTTATGTATAAACCAAGGAAGGTAAATAAATTGGTGCTGGTCTCACGTTCGACGCATTCTGTATTTTCGAAAATTGAAAAAAAAAAAAAAATTGAAATGGTGAATTGCAATTTCCCATTTCCCGCGCTTCGTTTGAGACGATTTCACTCCGAAGGCAATGTAATTTGAAATGCGTTTAGAGGCAGTCATTCGAATCTTGAAAAGAAAGATTAAGTTTAATATTATTTAATATCTATTTTAATTCAGTGCGTCAATTGCGCCATTTAATTCAGTTTAATGCGAAAACGAATGGATAATTTTGCTTTGCGTAATAAGGCGGGAATGACGAATAATTCGTTAAAAAACAATAATTTTGATGCGTTTAAAATATTATTTTAAATTATCAAATTTTTCTATCCATTTGTATTTTGATGCTAGAGATATCAAGAATGCTGAGTTGCAAAATGTGTCGGCAGTAATGTCGTCGGAATTTCGTTCGCGTTAATACACACTAATAATTTTATTTACGGCAAAAATACGCCTCGGTACGTTTGTGTAGAACGTGAATACACTGAATTCAATAGCAGAAACCTGATTTCTTTTGAAAGTTTGAATTGAAAAATAAGCGTGTTTATTGCGTTGTTTTTGTTGAAGAATTTTTCAAATGGTAGTTGGAGAGTAATTGTCATATTGTAATATTTTATAACCAATTAGAGTATAGCGAGATAGTGCGTGCTCTTGTAGCACCACTAGTTGAATTGCAAAATTAAACAGACTTTTCGAGAACATTTTCCACTATGTTTCCAAGTAACACTTGTCAATTTCTAAGAAACTTTGTTAATATTACTGTTGAAAGGAGATGCTTTAGCTGTACTTTCATATGTAACCTTACAAAGGAGTTTGATTTGCAACAATGAATTACTGATTTAACTCACCTCCTTCGTTTCTACTGCGAACATGGCGGGGAGAGCTAAGGGTTCAAGCGCAGATGGTGGCCGCCCGACACGGGGTTGCCACGGCATTTTTTTATTGCTTTTATACTGTTTTTTATTAGCTTTTGGGCTGATTTTAAGGGACAGGGTTCGGCTCACTAAAACAACGGCGCACGGTTCACTTGCGCATGGTTCACTCGCGCGGACCACGAGAACGAATCACTCAGGGAGCACTGCTTGCATTGTGCATTGTGCGGTGTGGTGCGAATGTGTAATGGAGAATTACAATGGATAAATGCATAAAATGCGTTGCATGCATAATGTTAAATGCATAAAATGCGTTGGTAATTATGCGTTGGACAGACTCAAGATGTTTTATGTTAACGCGAGGGCCGAAGGCCCGAGCCTCGTCCTCAACTTGGACACGGGTAGCGAAGCGTCACGATTCCACACGAAAATGCGTTGGCCACGTGGCCGTGTGCACACTGTGGCGGCGCCGCGAGTGACTCGTTCGGAAACCGAATCGTGCGCGTCAATAGGAGCCGAACCCTGTTCTTAAAATCTACCAGCTTTTTTTTCATTTTTCGTAGATTTCGACTATACTTCGATTTTTCTTCCTTAGCGCACGGGTGTGTGTCAATAATATAGAATATCTCACGGTATTTCGCGTCGTTCTCGGTTGTGCCGCTAGGAGTCGCATGATCGCGACTGTATCGAGCAGCGCTGGCGATCATGCGACTCCTGGCGACACAACGAAGAACGACGTGAAGAACCGTTTCATTTTTTTGACACCCCCCAAGCCAAGAAAATGCTCCAAGAAAGAAAAACCGAAGTATAATAAGTCAGTTTTACCTTTTTCCGTTATTTTTTAAACATTTTTCACTAGTTAAATCGATTTTATCATCCTTTTAATGGTCCTTACTTCAAATAATATTTATGAGATGCAACAAATTTTCTACAGAATTTCTGATTAGCCTATTCGATTACTTCGCTCAGAAATTGTAGTCAGCCGTTGCAAGTACGCACTCTAACGTGCCTTCGGCGCTTATCAGCGTCACTAGTGGTTCGGCCGATTTTGCGGTAACTATGTGAAGACTACACTTCGGTTTTTTCTTTCTTGGCGCAAGGGGGTGTGTCAACAAAATGGTATATCTCACGGAATTTCGCATCGTTCTCCGTTGTGCCGCCAGGAGTCGCATGATCGCCCGCACTGCTCGATACATTCGCGATCATGCGACTCCTAACGGCACAATCAAGAATGACGCGAAATACCGTGAGATATTTCATTTATTGCCCCCCCCCGTGCGCCAAGAAAGAAAAACTGAATTATAAGATTTCCTGGTAAAGAACAATCCAAACTAGAATTTGCAACCTGAGTTCACTTGAACAAAGGATAGATTACATCAGTAACATATCCAACATTGTGAGTTGTTCATTTGAACTTCTTTTTCACGTCATTTTTATTTGCTTTTATGGCATTTTAGAAGCATTTTATTCATCATTTCTGGCAATGTTTTAGGTAATTAGAATCCGCCTCTTCCTGCTGTTTGGTCTTTTCAATAAATGGGCGACACACGAAACCTATCTGTATAAAGAAGCAATGGATTGAAAAATCGTGTTTCTTTTCAGCTGCACACAGGACATTCGTATTGAAAAAGTCCGTTAAAAATACGTAAATATTAAAAAAAAGTAGTAATTCGGGATCTGTAATTTCTGATTTCCGCGCGATCTTTCGGAAGAAAATTACACTGTCGGACGGTGGCGGGGACAAGTGAATGTTGCAATCTCAAGCATTTTTGTTTGTTTCAATTTAGTGTAGGTTGTGTAAGCACGTGAATTGTATATATATATATATATTTGTATATATATATTTGTATATATATATATATATATATATATATATATAAAAGAGCAGTAAACAGTTTGGTTATTTGACTAACCGTGCGATTCAATCGCAGGGGTTCTCACTAATAACTATATCAAGTGATGACTAAGGACTGTAACAGTTGCCCGGAAACATCAGTCAGCCACTCAATCATTTGGAGAAATAACTACTTGAAGTGTTTGTTTCTAGTTGATGTATGGAATAACTTGATCAATGTTTCGTGCAGGTTCGTTACATGTCTCCCGACGGCCCCACAGAATATTTTTTTTTACGGAAACGTAAAAAAAAATATTCTGTGGGGCCGTCGGGAGACATGCAAGCAAAGGCAAAGAATTTAAAAACGGTTTGCAACCGATTCAAAATCACATCGATCGATTGATTCATTGATTGATTAACTAGTGATTCCAGCCGCGTCCACTGCTAAGGTCGTTGGTCCCGTAATGTAGTGCATTTGTTTATCGCGGGAGGGGCGGTGACCTTCCCCCACCGGATGGCGCGATCCGGCCCCGACCCACTGGTAGGCTGGTCGGGTTTTCCACAACCAGATATTTTCTACCGGCGTGGCACCGCTCTAGCCAAGCTGATCTCCCTGACCTCTCGGCATGTGTGGTAGTGTAGTACATACATGTATGAGAAGGGTGAAGAAAGATGAAGAAAGCGAAAGGAAAGATCGCGCAAGTCCGTGGCCCGTTTGTTAGGGTACTGCCCCGGCATTTGCCTGATCGGAGAAACCACGAAAAACTGCCAATCAGAACCGCCGCTAAAATCCTCCTCCAGACTGCGACCAAATTCGACCTGGCTGTCTGCCAGTGTGGAAGTGGAACCCTAGGAGCTCCCAGTCAGAGGCACTGCAATGCCATTATACTTCGGTTTTTCTTTCTTGGCGCACGGGAGGTGTCATCAAAAAGGAATATCTCACGGTATTTCGAGTCGTTCTCGGTTGTGCCGCTAGGTGTCGCATGATCACGACTGTATCGAGCAGTGCTGGCGATTATGCGATTCCAAGGGAGAACGACGCGAAATACCGTGAGATATTTCAATTTATTGACCTCCCCCCCCGTGCGCCAAGAAAGAAGGAACCGCGCCACCCACGCCGGTGATTTTCCGTCGGTCCAGAGGCGGCGAGCGGAGGCGACGCGACGCGCTCTGGCGACGCACCTCCTCCGCTGCCAAGACGTAACGGACGTGAGTCGCGCGTCTTGGGTCGATGCGGCGGTGGTCAGAAGCGCTGTGCGTGGGCGCGGCTCAAAGGCGCCCCCTTCGCCTCAGCCCTTGGCTTAACTCCAAAGTGGTTGTAACAGATTGGGAGCTGCTTCTGGTTCCTCACCCCCGGCCGCACTCGCTCAGCGCTCCTGAGCCACGTCCTCCCCGCTCCGCCTCGCCCGCATCGCCCAGCCCCGCCCCGCCACGCCCTGCCCCCGCTCCGCCCAGCCCCGCCTCCGCCTCGCCCGCATCGCCCAGCCCCGCCACGCCACGCCTTGCCCTCCCCCGCCACCGCGCCGCCGGTGATGCGCCCAGACCGCAACGCCCCGCCCTGCCCTGCCCCGCCCCGCCCCGCCCCGCCCCGCCCCCCCCTCGCCCTGCCCGCATCGCCCAGCTCCGCCACGCTCCGCCCAGCCTCGCGCCACCCTCCCCTCCCCGCCACACCCCCACGCCGCCGGCGATGCACCCAGACCCGCCTCGCCCCGCCCCGCCCCGTTTCCGCCCTGCCCGCATCACCCAGCCCCACCCCGCCCATCCCGCCCAGCCTTGCCAGCCCCGCCCACCCCGCCAGCCCCGCCCACCGCGTCCAGCCTCGCTCAGCCCCACCCAGCCCCGCCTAGCCCCGCCCCGCCCAGCCCCGCCCCGCTCCGTTCCGCCCTGCCCGCATCACCCAGCCCCACCCCGCCCATCCCGCCCATCACGCCCAGCCCCGCCCTTCCCCGCCCTTCCCCGCCCCGCCCCGCCCAGCCCCGCGCCCCTCTGCTCCGCCCCGCCCATCTCCGGCCGCCAAGCCCTGGAGCCTCTTTCCTCCGCTCCGCCCCGCTCCAACCTGCCTCAACCCCTCCTTCACCGCTGTTCCGCGCCCCGCCCCCTCCCCCGCCCCTTCCGCGAATGGCGTGTAGAGGCTGCGCGCCGCGCGGTCTGCTCGCAAGTGCCTCGGGCGATAAACTTTCGGAAATTTCAGTTTAGAAATGGTTACGGCCGTTTTTGTTGCCGTTTGCATAAGCGATCTGTGGATATTAAGAAACCGCGAAAATTGATGCGAAATCTTGGGAAGGAATATTCAAATTATTCTACAGATTGAAGGAAAAGCTCTGCCTGCATTGCTCGCAGCCATCAAGTAATTTTATTTTTCTACTCCCATGGTATAATTCTGTCATTTTATGACTTCAACCCGTTGCATAATGATTCTCATTACGATACAGATTTCATTGTGATGTAGGTCCTTGACCAATCACAGAGAAGTTTACATATCAAGTATTGACAATTAATCATTGAGGGTCGTTCTCGTGAATGTTCCATTATGTACATTAAAATTGCATTTAATAATATATTATGCTTTCCAGTATTAATTTTTATTAGTATTTTTACTTGGAATATTATTTAAAATAAAATGAATCGCAATTTCACTTCGATGCAATTTGACTTGCGCAGTGGTAGTTATTGGAGGGAACATTTGACTGACGTTTAAGATTAGAATACAAGTCATTTTGTGCTTGTATGTTGTTGCCGTGTGCTTGCCTTCAATAATCAGCCAATTATTTAGTTCAAAATGTGTAATGAATCATTCCTTTAGTAATTTAACACTTCACTTTTGTACTCCCACGAGGGCGCGCTGGTAAACCAAAGCCACCTGCGGCAGGGCAGGGTAGGGTAAGGTAGGAAGCTGTCCTCTAGGTGGCCTTGGCTGAATCGTGCATATCAAGGGCCACGACATGTTTCAATGTAAAAGTTTAACTTATAAACTTACCATAAGTCGTAGAAAATGAACCATATGAAATTCGATGTAATAGGTATTAATATACTCGTGTGAAGATTACGATACTCGTGTATTAATACTCATATTACATCATCGTATCATAATGTACTATATCGTTTGCACATTAAAAATAAGCTATTTAAACTGAAAAGCACAAAATTCCATTCTGTTATTCACTGCTGTTTGTGAATATTGCAACACTCCGCCTAGAAGGAATGGCAGAACAGTAATTTACCCATAAGAAGTGATTAAATTTGCATAGAGATGGCGTGCACTTGGCCTAACAGCGCCCTCCTTTGTGTGACAGGTCAGGGCAGTGTTATGAGACACTCGATCAGTGTAGAACTGTCAATGTGGAAATGTACAAGCAAGTGCCACGCAAAGGGTGCAATATCAGCATCTGAGTGAGTTGGAACGGGGAAGAATGGTCCGTCTCCAAAAAGCGGGTTTGTCGTACCGTGACATTGCAGCTCGAACGGGCCACATTACTACGACCGTGATGCGAGTATGGAACTAGTGGAAAGGAGGAGGGTCGTACACAGCGACGAGCTGGGGTCCAGTGGTACTGGACCACACAATGTGATCATAGTGCATGATGACCGCCGTCGTATCCGCATGGCCGTAACCGACAGAACGGCGTATTTCACAGCGTTGGCTCGACTTTGGAGCGTTACAACGGATGCGGTCATGTCTGCGTCGTCGGTTCGACGCTGTCTACTGAGGGATGGACTGGTGGCACGCTTACCACTGCGTCGGATTCCGTTGACTAGAGTACGAGTACAGTGAAATGAAGGACGGAAGTACTCGTTAGTACAATATTTAGGCTATCAAGCACATTCCGAAACGGTGCCAACTTGTTCTCTGAACCCTCAGCCATGTGCTCTTATCATCAAATCTGATGATGGAGAGCAACTGTAAAAATCTGTCTCTACCAAAATTGGCTTTGTGTTTATATATTACATGTTTATTTTTCTTTCGCAAATACGTAGATCAGTTACACTCTCTCATATGTCACAGTTGGCTTACAATATTATTTCCTAATCTTAAAACTAAATCTAACTACAACAAAGGATAAGTAACTACAATCAACACCTACTGTTAACAGTTGTTCGCAAAAATGCTTAGGATGGCATCAAGTGGGTATCGGTTTTGGAGTCAGTCGAGGTTGTAGTGGACTGCATGGGGTGAAGAGTTGATGTTTGAGTATACATTATTGAACAGGCGGGCTTTGTATTTAGTGATGGATGTTATATTAAGTTCTTTTGTGTAATTGTTTTTTGAATACAAACCATGGAGCATGAGTTGCTAAACGGAGAAATCTATTTTGCATCATTTGCAGTTTATTTATGGTTGCACATTAGTCCAAACAGGGCATGCATATGGTTAAGGATCTGATTAAGGGTCATTAAGGTTCTGATTGTAGATTTGTGTAATGTGATGGCATTCTCTATCAATCGGCAGCTTTTGGAGTTTATGAGTGGTTTTAATTGTGCTATTTTGCATTTTGCTTGCTGTGTTTTGATTAGGAATATGAGAGGTATTTAACTGTTTGACAATGAGAAGTCCATGATATTGCTTTGTTGTTGATTGTGAAAGGGGAAAGAGTACAGAAGTGCTTTCGCGAGAATATTTTATCAGTGGATTTTGTTGAGTTTAATTTAATTTTCCAAATTTTTTGTTGACCATTTGTCTGTTCTGTCTAGATGTTGTTGTATTTATTCACTAATGATTTTTATCGACTGACTGGATTTGTAGATTACAGTGTCGTCTGCAAACTGTGCTATTTAGGTCTGGTACCAAAATTGGCTTTGTGTATTTCTCTCCCAGGCAACTACCATTGTAAATCATGTACTGAAACATTGTTGTCTTGATACACACTCATAAATAATAGTACGCCTACAATTGCATATATGATTGTGATTCATGGACAACTTT
Source organism: Acheta domesticus (assembly GCA_031308135.1). Classification (NCBI taxonomy): domain Eukaryota; kingdom Metazoa; phylum Arthropoda; class Insecta; order Orthoptera; family Gryllidae; genus Acheta; species Acheta domesticus. The sequence continues at coordinate 1,668,638 of JAHLJT010004567.1, read as the reverse complement.
AATGTTTCTTCAGAGACAGACTTTTAGAAATTTTTCAATTATATTAATAGTTTTATTTATTAAAAACTATAATACACAATATAGCAAACATTTTATCACATATGCTAATTCTCCCATTTAGTTAAACAAAGAGCAAATCAGAATAAATTTAATTAAAAACAAACTAAGAAATTACTTACGGAAGCTCAGCAGATTGTAATATTTCCTTGCAATAAGGACGGAGTGGTCGCAGCTATTGATCGCAATGTGAATATACATAAGATAGAAGACAATTTCTCAGGCAGTCAGAATTGTACTTTAATAAGTAAACCATCTCTAAATTATTTTCTGGAAGATATTCAGAGTTCATAGTAGGTTGCGATTCCTACGAGCACATCTCAGCCTTGATTGCATTTGTTTCCCTACTTACAGGGTTTTTGTACTAGCTCAAGTGACATGTCACTGAAAATGTTAGATACGTTCACTTTTAATTTCTTTTCATAAAACTAATGCAAACATTTTACTCACTACAGAAGACATAAAACTAGCAATAAGAAAATTTCAATAAGCCTTGGTGCCATGGCGTACGGGTACGAGTCTTCCCTGGAGCATGGTTGAATTGCGTTCGACCTTTCCCCCTTCTTCATCACAATATCACCTCATTCAGCGTATAGATACCCTCAACGTTAAATCAGTTGTGGAAGCTAATGACCTCGTAGTTAATGTGACTTCAAATAAACAAAAAAAAGTCAATAAATATTTTTCCAATAGCACTGAAATAAATGTTTGTTGATAAGTTGAGGTCTTAACGAGAGGTTTATTTAATCCCCTGCCAAATCAATAGAGAATTCAGAGCACAGACATATTTTAACGTATTATTTTTATAATTGAAATTTTCAAAAATTCAGAGAGTTCAACGAAGATGAGACCTGCTCTATTATTTTAGATGTACCTTTAATCCGTGGAAAATAATTGAAGAAAACAGTTGGAGAGGTTTCTGAGAAAATGTTTTATTTATAAATTGCATTAATTTCAACCATACATTTCGCGAAGCACTCCAAGTACTCCAAGCACTTTTACTGCTGCAAGCCAGTAGTTTATTACAAATAATTTATAACCTATAATTTGCAAAAATAATAAGGTAAGTTGATAAAGAATTGACCAAAGTTCAGATCTCTCAAGTCCATTCAACTGTGTTTAGGAATAATGAATATTGGAAATAACCCTCTCTTTCTCCAAATCATTAATCTGCTGTGGTAGATAACCTAGGACCTTGTCTCGTTGAATGTCCCTTACCTCCCAGCACAAGTTTTAGTTGCGACAACATATTTACTGGAATTGGGGGCGTTTCCACGTAAAAGAGATTATCGTAACCCTTGAGGGGAAAAAAAAAAGAAATGGCGGAGTTGTGCATTCCTTGCTGGTGCGAAGTCGTGTGATGAAGCTGCTTCATCCATCACCTGGCGGAGCGGCGTCGCTCCTTCCCAGAATTGCTTTTTCTCGCTGGAAGCCGCCGGCGCCGGCAGCCAGAGCGCGGGCTCTGCGCCGCCTCCTTTCTCTTCCCGCTCTTCCTGTTGCCTAGCAACGGGCCAACGTCGCCTTACTTCCTCGTAATTTATACCAAGTGATCCCGGTGCAATTGGGAGTTCTGGTTATATCTGGAGTAGGAAATGGTGTGGCGTTTACATCATTGGCGTCATTATAGAAATAAATATGAGGCGTTGTTGTGTCGAAAGTATTAAAATCAATTTTTATTTTTCTGTCTACACATTTTTTTTTTCAGTTTTACATAGCCTTTGTAGATCCCGACTTCCTGCTTGATGCGCGGTCAGTTTGCAGGACGTTACATTAGTTATTAAATCTTTTTTTTATACTATTAAGGCTTTACATCTATCTGATGAAAAATATTTTTTTTTATGGATCTCGTAAGGTACTTTTATTCACGTCTGGATTAAATTTATCACAGAGTTGACGGATTTAAAAGTCTGCTGAACGCGAGCGCCAACAACGCTTTCTTTTGTGTCTCGATGACAAAAGAGGAGTAAGGGGAAGGATCGTCAGATGTAGTAACCTCTCCTATTACATGATTCCCCTCCTTCAGCCCTACGTTTGTTACTGCGGAGTCGCATATTCTTTGCTTTATTTAATTGTACTTTATTTAATTTCTACCACACCGGGTGAAACTTGAATGGAAAGATTAGTCCTGCTTTACCAATTGGTATTTGTGTAATCGAAAACATATCAGGTGAACTATCCTTGGAAACTCCATTAGAAGTACGCGACGTTGTGAAATATCTAACCAACATTATTCAACAAGCGACATTGCTATTGGCGTCCTCAGTTGCGCAAGAGGAAATAATCGCGACTACACAATGATATGGAAAAGAAGAAAGGAAAAAATACTGGAAAAATTAAAATTAAAAGAAATATGGAAGCGAAAGAGAACTCAATGAAACAAAAGAAATTTAAATAGGGCAGCTCGACATCTCAAAAGATAATTAAAGACCTTAAAAATACAAAAGCGCGAAGCGAGTATCTGGAAACTCTTTTATCTTCTATAACAACTAATTATACTCTCATGCGTACAACGTACAGGCGCAGTTAGAAATATGAATTAAAAGTGTTTTATCCTCGCTAGAGTATTTCCCAATCGAAAATAAATGTTTTACCCTACATTCTGGCTGTCAAGTGCACTTAACATTTTTAATAGTAAAACTATTTTACATTTTTAATATATTTCCTTACCTAACTCAAAGATTTGAGAAAAATTTAGAAAATCACGCATCTGACATACAACTTAACATATTTTGTAAATAATTTGTACATTTATTAAATTTATTATTTAATTTATGTTTCAATTTTTTTATATATTCCATTCAATTTTATATACTCAATTTCATTCAATTTCCTGATTTTTATTAATATTTTATATTATATTTTATATATTATGTACTCGGTTCTATTTTCATATAATTCCTGTAATTTTCACATTAGCTCTGATGATGATCGCTATGCGATCGAAAAGATTTTGAGATTAAATATATTTTGATGCCTGGTAGCACAGGCGGTGACGGGGGCACGGCAGCGCGTTCGGGTAGGCCCGGGCGCCTACCGCTGTAGGCGGTATGTCATCCCCGACAATTTTTGCATTCGAATAATTATATTTTATTTCACGAGTCGTGCAATAGTTCAGCGGTGAAATTGCGAACTTATTCAAGATGCATACTGGTCTCATTGCATTGTTATCTAAGACATTCATAACGAAAGCTGTGGCAATTTATATTAGATAATACATGTATTGTGTGACTCAACGATGAAGTAAGTAAATGTCTGATATTTCTCTTTTGTTTCAGGTAAGATGGCGAAGTGTTAGGTGCTAATTGTACTTGCCACCATACGATTTTGGCTTATCAACAGTCTAGACTGTGAGTACTACATTTGCTACAAAGACAAGTTTTGAAACATAATATTTCTGTCCACTTACAATGTAGCAAAAATATTCTGATCTAAACATATACCATAATACTAATGAACTTAATATCACAAAAAATGTATAACATTCCTGCTCAAAGATATACCAAATGACCTTTTGAAAACTATACAAGCTTTATAAAGAACAAAAAACAAATATAAGATTTCACCTTATTATCTCAAGACAATCCTCAACGTTGCCTTGCAAAAACAGCCATTTTCTTAATTTTTTGTAAACTGTCCGACTGTAGTAAAAACCTCTATTTCATTGCTCACAATATTAAAGATTCTTGGTGCTACACTACAATAAAATATCTGATAGGCTGTCAAATTTTATTTTGGAACACAAGCAGTTGTTGTCTGGGTTGCTCCTTTTGCCAGCCTCGCGTCTCAACAGGGCTCGTCGAGTGCCCTGGCTGGCGCTGCGACGATGGAGCAGCCCGACCTCCACAGTCGCCCTCTGTTCCTCTCTTCCCTCTCCCTTCCTCTACACATTCTTACATCCATTCCTACCACATTTTCACTCCTCTCTCACACATGTCTGCGTGTACGCAAGGTTTATTTATCATCGCATCTGCATCTTCGCTTTTGTGGCCTTCCAATATTAGTTCCGCCTTTACCTTGCGTTCTTTTTCTCATGTTCCACGCTTTTCTTCTCTTCTTTGTAACCTTTTGCCTGCCTCTGCGAAGCTTTGTTCCGAGCGCAGCGATAGAAAAAAGGGACTTTTGTGCAGTAACCGTCACTTTCGAAGTCTCCGGTATCATTTTCCGCCGGAATGCACAAATTTGATTGGGACAGCAACGATCGCGAGGCGGTCTTTTGCTGCCTTTGCCAGGTAGAAGTCGAACGGCAGTTTCGACATCGATCGTATTTTCACGATCACATTATTTTATTCAATTAAATTACAAATTGATGAACCAATCGAGTGTAGTTTTGTTAATTGTTCAAAGAAAAGTATGCCTGAAAAATGGATAAAGCTACGAGAGATTTCTGAAAGTAAGGTTACAAAGGGCGTGGCTGTTGCAAGAAAATGTATTTTACGCAGTTGGTACGACCGTTAAATAACACAAAGCTAGGCAAAGAAGTGGCAATAGAGTTTTTTATTCTTAACCGAAACGGCTGACGTTAACGGTTTATTATTAACTAACGTTGAATTTTGTGTGAAGTTCAAAGAAAGATATTTTGCACAACGTTTTCGCTTATAAGGTGTTAACTTACACATGAGTTTAGCGCCTTTCCGATTTCGTTTATCGATTTTTGCAATTTGTATACTGTGGTTTCGATTTAGTTCGTTGATTATTCACATTTCAATCATTTGCTTTCGTGAAAACAACGCTGAGAAGTCATTGCGAAGTGTGGCCAGGTGTTCACTGTTTTTACTCTCTGGATGTGTTGTTCCCTGCTATGGAAGAATTAACTGAAGCGTGTGTACTCGAGAATATTGATATCGACGATGTAGAAAAATGTAATTCTGCTCGAAATTTTAGAACCAAATCGTTCTGGAATTATGTCTGTAAAATTTGGCACGTTGAATTGCTTCTTATTTTAAAGGGCTTATCCGTTTGCGAAACCATAAGAATTTCAACATTCTTTCTCACTGGCTTCCATCCCCATACCGAGTGGAAGCCAACACTTCCTTCAATGGCGTACATGTTTTTCAGAAAGCAACAACTGGCCTTTGTCTGCGTTCTTAGTGTACTAAGAACCCGAAACTGTATAACCGTCCACCGTTGCGGTACACGTTGTGAAGCCTCGCTTACCGAACCGAGTCCGGTCAACGCTTGTGTTCGCTACAGAGAGTGGTGTTCCAGGCGTAACGTGACAATAGCCGGGTTCGCTTGTCTTTTAAGCGTCGATGTGCAAAAAAACTCTAATGTATGCAGGCAGCGAGCCGACTGTCGTTAGTGAAGAGGGATTAAGGAGAGCGCTCTCAGTTCCCTCTCCCGTCAAATGCGAAAGGCACGCTGTGTTACGCCACCTCACAGCCAACGCCGTGAGAGTCGCCACGATTCATCGCGAAATCGTTTTAGTTTATCGGGAGGGACTTTATGCCACGATAGCGGGAACGGAAGTTCCATTTTGGTTAGATGAGTATGTATGTATGTACTGTGACCGATCACATAATCAGTGAAGTTTAAATAGCCCGCGTAGAGCGCGCTGACCAGCCAAGAGTCGCCGAATACGTCATCTCCCTCCGGACCGCCGGAAGGCACTTCAATTGCAGACTTGGAACGAGGAGGTTGTATTCGGGATAACGGTGGTTGAAGCACGAAACTTAACACGTGGCTAATAAGGAGAGTCGTCGCCGGGAATATCACCTGGCATCGAACAAAGAACTGCGGGAAAAAGTTCCAGATATTTGCATCCTCTCACTCATCCAATATTAAGCCCCTACTACGTAATATCCAAGAACTTCTATAATTTCCTTAAATCACTATTCTTCACAATAGTGAAGAACGTCTACGGAGCAAGTTGTACTCCTTAAATACAGCATACGCCTGTGTTTCGAGTGTAACCTGACTCGGCACTGGTGATGCGAGCGTCTCCGTGTTCGGTCTTTCGTCTGTGTAACACAGGGCCAACGGTACGTAACGGTACCCACGGACGGCACCAAGGGCGGACGGGCGCGGAACGAAAGACGTCGCAGTACGAATGTATGTATGTACTTGGCGCAACGGGCTCGGACCTAAGGGCGACGCCCCTGCCTCGCGGCTACGGTTTGCACGTAGACATCCCCACGCCGTATTCCGGTCTTCTCAACATGAGAAGTGAGTTTTCTCATCGTCACACAGCAACATATACTGGAACATTGGTAGGAAAACGCACACTAGTCTTGCCTTGTCCGGCAATCGAACCCAGGGCTGCGTAATGGAAAGCGAGCACGCTGACCACGAGCTAGTCGCGATGCTAATTATGTGAGTACATACTTTAAAAACAAACGCTCTAATAAAGAAGTCTGTCTCCATGACGATGCTCGTCTGCACTGCGCGCGGGTAACGCAAAACGCAATACTTGCCGTCATTTAGTTGGAATGTTTAAAACCACGTTTCTCGCATCTCCGATCTCGCACCTAGCGACAAGTGCAAGTTCTCCAAAGGAGCAACTGAGTGGAAAACTCTTTCCCCGATGTTGGCGAGGTGAAAATCGAAGTGGGTTAATGAATTGGCGTTACTCCTCGATGACGAAGGAATGACAAACGTCGTACCACGGTTGTCAGAATATATTCAAGTAAATGGTGATTACTTTACTTAATGGGGTAATGCCTATATTACTTTCACGTACATTTCATTTACTTATTTGCAAAGGTATCAATATATTCAATTTAAAATATGCGAATGTAAAAATCTTGTAACCTTACTTCAGAATATTCTTCGTCGGTCATCTAACTAATAATATTAGTAAGAAACAAATCGTAACTCACGGAGTGCAGCTGTCATCAAAGAGATCATGCGTCAATTGCTAAAGCGAGTTCTTTGCAAAAATACGATTACGAGAGTTTCTTCTCCGATTCTAACTTATGAGAAATGGGAGTAGTAAGTACGTGTCTTTGTAAATGGGTATCTTTGGCTTATATTCACTATTTAATCGGTACAACAAATTCGGATGATTGATATATTAACTATTATTCGGTTGTATTCACTATTAAATTGGTGAAATGAATTCTGTTGAATGATAAATTCACTATTCACTATTTAATCGGTAAAATGAATTCTGCTGAATGATACATTCACTATTAAATCGGTCCAACGAATCTTTCATGCCCAAAATAACCCGCGAGGGCGCAAGAGACGCGCTAAATATCCAAATACTTGAGGCCAGCGCACAAGCAATTTTTTTTATCATATTTCACGACCAAATGTCCCTGAAGAGTAACTTTTAATCTTTGTAATTGCATATGTAGTTTGTATTAAGTGTTAAATATTAATTATATTTTAGAAATTACAGGTTCAAACAGTGTGTTTCTGTTGTCGGCCTGTAATATGTATGCCTTTCCATTTCGATATTCTTTGATTCTGGAAAGTGCTTCGATATACTTGCAACGTGCCAAATTCGGATCCGCTGACCTTCCTGTTTTCCTCTACATCGATTTGCGCAAAAATACAACTTGAGTGTATCCGAATACCCTGATGATAGTGATCATTTTCTATTTTTATTAATATTGTTAACCTTAAGAGTATTGTTAGAACTACCGCGTTTGCTCTCACAAAATGAAACCTCAATGGGACTAATTCGTGGTGAATGTGAATTCGTGGTAATGAGAAAAACAAATTGTGATTCTGCCAAATATTAGTATTTTACCACCGCAGTCCACCTCCTGATAGAAAACATCCACTACAAATACGGGACTAAGGACCTTAGTAGTTGACGTGCCCGGAATCACTAACAATCTATCAAATCAATATGTGATAAATGGATCGCTCACTAGATGTACTCCTCGCATTGTAGCTATTAATATTGATATGATTGTTAAATCCTTCCGGGAAATAGAGGTCATAAAACAATTAGTCATTGTGAAACATCTTATAAGAAGAAATTTATTTATGGCGGATTGGGAAATTTGAAAAGCTCATCAGAAAAGCAAAACTATCTTTTGAAAGATATAAGAAGAAAAGCACCCTTGAAAAGAAAATTGACTCTAAGACAATTCTAGGGCTGTAGGGAGAAGAATTATTAAAGAAAGCAAAGCTAAATTCTGCACAAACTAAGTATCAACAATACACAGTGAAGTTGTGTAATTGAATATTGAAAAATATAAAAAATAATTGCAGATAACAAAACAGAATAATAAAACTTTCAATATTCAAACTGCGTATCAAATTATAACTGACCTGACTATAAAACCAGACTAGTGACCCTACAGCTGCACAAACTTTTGCAACAATAATTGCGACAGCTCCGCAATACAAGTACTACAAATACTACTACATGACCCAGAAAAAATGTTTTTCCTCGAGAAGAGCCCAACGTAGGTCTATCGAGTTAACTCGTCTTGCGCTTTACCACTACATTAGACAGTCGCTCTGGACAGACGCTTAAAAATCTAATTCTCTTTCCCATTATTTTCAACTAAGCGGTTTTCGAAAATTCCGAAAGTTCAACCAAAATGCGACCTACTCCATTCTTTCAAAATTTCTTTCGAAAAAATTTGTAGCCTGTTTTTGAGAAATGTGTATAAATTGCATTAACTTCAAGCAGCAAATACGCCAAATCACTCATTTTTTTTCAAGAAAACTACATGATGTGTTTTGAAAGAGCTTATTTTTTAATAGAAGACAAAAATCCTCAATGTTGTAGTTTTGGAATATAAACCTTTTTCAATTTTGGAAAATATGAAGGGTTTGTAGGAAATGAGACTTGCGCCATATTTTTTACTGTTGCCTTTCGCCACGGCTTGCATGCAGCTGTCGCGCGTGCAACTCTGGAACTTGAAAACTATCCGAAAACAATAAAACCGTTGCGATTTTGACTGAAAAAAATATTCTTGTACTACGCGTACCGACTGAATTCTCGTACTCAGTGCATCGGTACTGTTTGCGTAGCCGACGTCGTGCGACAGAAAGGCGCCGAGGAAAAGGGCATCCGTCATTAAACATTATCCATTCACTTATTGCGTTTGTTGTTGTGTCTGTTCTTTGTGATGTTTGTTCTTTTCGATATTCGTTGCGATGTTCTTGACGAGTAAAGAACTGCGTATTATGATAACGGCGGCGATGGTGTAGCGGTTAGCGTAACGGGATGCTGTAACGGGTGTTCGCGAGTTCAAACCTGATCGAAGCCGTGGATTTTTAGGGGCGAACAAATCCTTCGTACGCCTTCCTTCGGAGGGGAAGTAATGCCGGCTGCCCCATGTTAGTAGATTTACTTGCATGTAAGATACTCAATCCTAAATGAAGCCTCTGAGCTAAATTAAAATCGCCTGTTTCGTCGCCGATATAATACCTTCTCCGCTAGTTGGAGAACGGAGCGTAGCGAAATTTGCATGGCCAGACGGAAGAGCGGGCCTCATGGCCTGAGTCTCTCCACGTAAAATAAGGCAATTGTATTTAATATGGAGAGTAGGACGTGGTCGATCCTATTTCCTAATATTGCTCCTGTCTGTATGTAATGCAGTTCGTCTCTCGGACGCTCTGAAATTTTGGGGAGGTAATAAAGGTAGAAAGGCATACCATGAGGTGTGATTAAAAGATGTGAGATAAAATACTGGTTTACTAAATTGAAATAAAACATATTAATGGGGAAGATGACAGAATGCACGATGAAATGATGGCTAGAGCACTTTCAAACTACCTTATACTTATATTACACTTCTTTGATGGTGCAGTGGCCTTTGGACCATCCATTCTCGACTGCGCGGTCGATGATGGGTCAAAGCTGTTGCTACAGTGTTGATTTGATGCTACTGATACTTTTGTACGTTATACATCACTCCAATGTTTTGTTGAAAACTACGTAATACCTTTAGTTTGGCCTGTAAATAGAATTTCAGATGTGAATTATCTACGGTAACTCATAGTTCTCTACTATTACTTATGCGTTATTATTGTCTGCCTACTGTTCTTTTACTGAAATATCCTTTGCACATTTATTTTTTTATTATTCACATGTTCTTAATTTGCATTCCTTTATTATAATTTAAATGTAATGTGCATGCGTTGTGTTCTACTTTTATTGTATTAAGCTTTACTGTATTCTGCTTTTATTGTATTCTGCTTGTATGCTTAATTGGAATTATACTTTTTTACTTTCCCGTATACGTACGTATACACGGAGTGATATACGTAGTATAGGGAAAGTTATGTAATGCTGCGCGAAAAAATGGCCAATTTTCGGCGGAAAAAAATTAATTGCCGGGCCGTGAAAACGAATAAGTGGATAAAACCAGTTGCTAAATTAAGAAAAAAATCCCCTAACACGTGGTGTGGTCAAAATCCATGATTTGTTGCTTCTTTATACTTAAAAATCCATTGACGGCATTCCGTCCGTCTGTCCGTCTGTGGTCAACGCTAGCGCCTAAACCGTTCGGTCGATTTTCTTCAAAATTGATATTCCCCAGTCGATCTGATTATAGTCGAAGCTTTGTGATTTTGAAAAAGATTCTTTAAAATTTGGAGGTACTTTATATGAAGCCCCCCGGGGATTTTCAACATTTTCTCAAAAACGGCTCCAAATTTTTTCTTTAAATGTCTTGTATGAATAGAGGAAAATACACTTTTTAACATGGCATGGGTCCGATTTTCACGTACAGCTCTGAATTTTCGAAAATTGTGAAAGTTTGAATTTTTTTCGGGCGTCTTTCTCCAACTACAAAATTGAAGATAGAGATTTTTTCTTCAAATAAAATTTGTTCTGCATATTGAGTTCTTTAATAAAGGTCATGTAAATGTTTTTCACAATTTTGATAGTTTTCGTGCAATATTGCGTGCAATATGTGCAATTTTAAAAAATTACAAAAACAAAATTTTCTCAAAAACGGCTCCAAATTTTTTCTTTAAAGTTTTGGTAGGGATAGTGGTAAATGTACTCTATCAATGACATAAAAGCCATTTTGGTCTATCGGTTGGTTTTTTAAAAAATTACCAAAATGTAAATGTTTTACTTGTCTCTCACGTCGTTAATATTTACATTATCGGCGATTTTTTACATTATTATATTTACGAGTATATATGCTTTAAATAATGTCAAGTAAAGTTTCTCGAAAACACTACCGTTTTTCTGTGAAAAGTAGCTCAAATTTCGGCATTTTCAGAAATGCTCAAACGTCATTTTCTCGTATATGGCTGCAATTTTTTTCTTAAAACTTTTGTAACGGATAGTGCTAATTACACTCATTAGTATAACGTGAAGTTTATTTTGAGTTTTTTTGTTTTTTTCAAAAATTATATAAATGTAAATTTTTTGAAAGATCTCTCACATCTTTAATATGCACATTATCCGCAATTTGTAAAGATGATTATATTTGTGAGTGTAAGTGCTTCAAATAACTTCAAATAAAGTATTTTGAAAACTCAAAAATTTTCTGTGAAAATGAGCTTCAAATTTCGCATTTTTAGTAGTGCTAAAACGCCATTTTCTCTTAAACGGCACATAATTTTTAAAAGAAAATTGCCATTTACGGCTAGGTTTTTGTGTTCTTTAATATTCTAAAATTAATGTTTCTGTTCTACCAATAGGAAACCGAAAAATTAAGAAAATGACAAAAAAATGTACTTTTGACGATGATAGATGGTAGCTGGCAAGAAAGAGTATGTGGCAATTCCGAATATTGACAAATAAATAAATAAAATAAATACGGTCATGCTTAATTTTTTCAAAATACGAGTAGTTTTTCTTTAATTTTGTGACAAACGTAATAGGCCGCTGTAAATTTACTGCGCTTCGGACAGCTGGATGCGTCGTAAATTAGAATGTGCAATTTTGTATATTATTTCTTTCTTCGTTTCTTACATTCGAACTTTGTTATAGACTTACACATTAATATTTTAGAAATTGTTTATTTTGAAATATTTGAAATAAGTAAAAAGAATTAATTGCTCTCAAAATAGCGACAATTCAGGGTCTGCAACAATGGAATTCACTTTGTGCTCGCGAATATCTGTGAATTAGTGTCATTGTTGTGACCTAATGGAGCTGTATGAAAAGGAGTTATAATTGTGTAATTTATGTTGATATTTGCAGGCAAATATTTAGTTTTGCACCAAATGCTGTACCATTTGTAGTGAGTAGAGAATTTGTTGCATGGTTTTAAAATACTCTTCCCTAATCATGGCCCAATGGAAGGCATTTCTATATTTCCAGGGTATCAGGCTTCTTTTTCCAATACAGGGTTACAAAACTTTTGCATTCTATTTTTGTGAAGTTGTAGAATTCACATAGTTCTGACAACACTGCAATGGAAATAGTGAGTTCCAAGCGAAGATGTTAGTAGCGCATAAAGTGCAATATTACAGTACTACTTAGCTGTTTCCTCTAATACGGGAAAGTAAACATGTTAAAAACATGCTTTTTCCTGAATCAAACCTTTTTGTACAAATGCAAATTCAAATTTATTTATTTATAAATGTATGTATTTGTTCAAATAAAGCTTATATACGATTTCCGGCACTTAGCATTGTTTGTAGGTCGGGCATTCGGGTCAGCGCAGGTTTGCCGCGAAAGACGTCGTCGGGGACGGCGGCTATTTTCATCAACACAGAGGCCAGTGGAAGTTTCGCATTGTCTTCCCCGGACACCGCAGGAGCGGAGGACCTGGTGGCGCGTAATGAAGACGCACGCGTAGATTCGCGAGTACTCGCTCATTCTCTTAAGTCCAGGGCGGACGCCCAGGCGCACACGCTTGTGGCGCTCTTTCTCGTTCCTAATTCATTTCAATCTCTTTGGCGACGAAGCGCTCCACTCACGCGTCACTCACCGACTCGCACTTAACGCTCGTATTCGACTATAAAACGTTTTGCTGAAACAAGAATATTGAAGAATTTATTAAGCTTGTAATGTTTTCTATTTAGTTTTTGAAAATAGGAAAAATAAAACATTTTTTAAGAAAATGGGTAGAAATTCAAAACTCGCGCCATTTGGTGACCTTACTCTTTGGAATTGTTGTGGGTATGTTGATAAAACCTTAAGAGTATTATAATATGCATATTCGGTACTGTTTTGTTTTTTTCTGTTGAGAATCAGTTGTATGCATTTTGTCAAGTTAGTTTTCTGCTCTTGCAAATGAGGTGCATAAAAACGATACAAAATGGATGGATAGTTGGTATGCCCAAGTCAAATATGAACATTAAGTAGATACATTTTATAAATCACATTTGTTTGATATAAGTTCAGTAATCTTTTTACTGAGCATTTTTTAAACATGAAAAATTGATATTCTTTTCAGTTTGCCGGTGAAAAAAATCTCTCAGAACTCTTTCATTCTTTTAGTTAGCAATCTGTTATTTTGTGGAAAGGTGGCACTTTTTGGGCTTTAATTGAATAAGGCATCAAGATAACGTCACTAAATAAATGTGTAGGAACACCTGAAAGAAATGCGATGGAGAGGGGTGTCCTCATTCTTTTGGTTGGCGCTGTACTCGGGTGACGAAGCCGGCAATTTAGAATTTAGGTCAGAGGCTTCTTTTAAGCTTGAGATTCTTTAATGCAGTAAATCTACAAGATCGGGGCAGTTGGCTTAATTCCCTTGGCAAAGAAGGCGTGCGAAGGATTTTTCGCCCTTAAAACTCCACGATTTCGATTGGGTTTGGATCTCCAAAAGCCCGATGCGCTTGCCGTTACACCACAGAAATGCGTTTGTTCGCAAAAAGCTCAAACGTTTCCCAGGTCACGTGATGGAGGAGTCGGGCTTTCCTCATAGGTCGACGTCGCGGGCGATGTTTGTAATCCTACAATCACAGCCCCTTTTGTCAAGATGTGAATTTCGATCGTTTCGCGTCCGGTGACCGGTTCCGAGTAAGGGCAACGTCCCTGATGTCGAGGGGAGCAGCCCCGGCATTGGCTGGCACGCTTGGGGAGTGCAGCCGTTTTCCCGAGAGGGTGCCGCATTCCGATGTGTCGCAGCACGTCTCCCCGGCGACCAAACTGCACGATTCCTCGCGCGTTTAGCGTGAGCGGTCGCAATGCTAAAGAAAAAGTACTTGATCAAACAATGATGTAATGATGGGTATTAATTCACGAGTGTGGTTTTACGATCCGATCGAGGAACGAACGAACTTTTACATTCAACCGTTTCGTGGCAGTTGACATAAAGGATTCACCCTAGGCCACTTACCGGACAGCGCCCTAACCCTACCCTCGTATGCTGCCGCAGGTGGCTGTGGTTACCAGTTCGCCTGCGAAGAAGTACTGCGATAGTCAAATAGGATTAAAATGAAATTACGATCCAATTTATTTTAAATAATATTCCATGGAAAATACTATTAATAAAATAAATTAAAACTGGCAAGCAAATATGACATCAAATGCAATTTTAACGAAACATTTACTAGAACGATTCTCAATGATTAAATAAGTATCAATACTTGTTTTGTAAACTTCTCTCTGATTCGTCATGAACCTACGTCATAATGAAATCTGTATCGTAAAGGATATCATTATGCAACTGGTTGGCGACAGCAAATGACAGCATTATACAATGGCAGTAGAAAAAGTTGTGCATGCGTGGGTAATTGCTTTACACCACCATGTTCTTGCAGTTCCTAGCAATTGAATTGCACTATACAATAAAATATGCTCAATGCGGAACTTATATAACGCGGAAAACTAATGTGAACTTCAATCGGGATCCTGCCAATCACAGATTCTACAGCATTACATTGCATAAAGGGGAATCTTGTCTAATACTGAAAACAATTCTGATCCCTTGAGATTCCGCTTTCAGCAAGTGTTCTTTATTATATTATTGCAGTATTTGTGAAGAAAGTTTTGTTAAAATATTTTATTTTATTATATTGGTTTACACGATACAATATTATTTTTGTTTCGAACGAATCTTCCGCGTACTTATTAATTATACCTTTTAGATAACATTTGATACCAGAGAAGGCTTGCAACTAGCCGAGTCCCGAATAACCAATGTCACTAGGAAAAGCAACAGAATAATACATTGCAATATGGTGTCGATGCCGTTAGCAACTTCAAAATGTTGGGACGTTCCTCAATTCCGTAATAATTGGCTTCCCTCGTCGTACATTGAGTGTGTCGTTTGTCACAATTTTATTTTTCCTTCTACGTACGCAGTGTGTGTGATTAATCTATTAATACTGTGTTTAATTTATTTGTTTACAGTGTACATAACTCTAAAAAAGTATTGGTACACGATAGTTGTCAAATAAACTATGGAAATATTCAAACAGTTTAACCTAAAATTATGAGGAAACTAATATGTTGTTAAAACACATGAAATTAGCTCCGCTCAGAATTATATTATATTGTAGTGTTAGGTAAAAATGTTTATTCATATTTGTCTGAATATGATTATGAGTGAATAGGTACAGGCTGGTGTGTGAGAGGGTTCCTAGGTCTTTGTATAATATGTATACGCGTCTATGTTTGTATGTATGAATATTTGGGTAATATGTTAGTAAGTTCATTTATTTAAATGTTGGTAAATATGTATTTTAATTTGTTGTATATGTATGTAAATGCATTTTCATGCTCTAGGTAATGACAAAAATAATTTTGATTATTATATTGATTTTTTATATATCGTCTCCTGTATTATTTCAGTAGTATACCTTTCCGTTGCGGCTCTCACACGCCACCAATCTTTATGAATGAGGTCTCTAAAGAAAGAGACTTTCATGGAGACGTGACGAATTGCACATTGACTTTAAAAATATGAAGGATTTGTTTAAAAAACGCATCTAAATATTCCAGTTAAATGCAACCCGCAATAATTGCCAAAGTTTTCGTCAAATAACTCCTAAACAAAGCAACGTTTCTCATGCTATAATCTATAAGGTAAGACATTCCTCGGCATTCAATTAAATTTTCGTATCCACGCTTCAATACTATCAAGGCCACCTCAGTATTTCAGCCTTTGCTGCTGGTAACCTTTTTTGTGACGACATGCTTAGATTACTCAAACTTATATTTACGTTTTCTGTATACACTGTGGTTTGTGCAGTGTGGCGAGGTTTATTTGCGTAATCATCAATTCAAAATTTGCTCTCCAGCAACAACTAGAAGTATTATTATAATTGCTTGATACCTATGAAGATGTGTCTTATGCGTGTTGTGAAACCATTCAATTAATGTTTTGTCGTGGTCGGTAAGTGCTATGTACCTAATTGTGGAGGGTTGTGGGTGTAGAATGAAGAGTAAAGACTGTGTTTGTGTTTTACCTTTACCAGTATTTTCGTTATCAGCAGTGATTCATTGAAATTTTCAAGTCAGCGAGTTCAGACACGTAGCTTTCTCAAAAGTCAAAACCTAATATTTTTTGTGACTATCACGAAAAGCTGAAGGCTAACTGTCAAAAACTATTGAATAATTACTTGAAATGTGGTCTTTATGGAAGTGTAGTGAATTGTTTCAAGAAAACTCTCCATAATACTGAATATATCTTAGTTGAAAATTTCTTTTAAAAGTCAATTACAATGTTTTTATTTTTATTTGACATTGTGTTATTACATTGCAAGTTATCTTTATTCATTTTTAAAGAAATAAACACGTTTCGTTAACAAATTTCCCTCTTAGAATGGAAATAGAAGGGATGAGTGTGGGGTTTAGCATGCGAGAGTTCTCGCCCGGGTACCGCGGAGTAGGAGGAGGGGAAAACTTGTGCTATGGCACAACACAAAGAACAAACTTTTTAAATTAGCTAAAGTAAATTATCTTTATATAAATGAAAAACAAAAATCAAAAAGCTCTAGCCTACAATAATACGTGAATTAATTTAAAAAAGAAAATTTATTTAAAATTATAGAAAGTATAGCGTAGTAAGTATACTTGGGTTTTTATTTCTTGGCGTGCCGCTAGGAGTCGCCTCATCGTGACTGTATCGAGGAGTGCTGGCGATCATGCGACTTGAAATGGCACGACGGAGAAAGACACAAAATACCATCTGATATTCCTTCGTGAAGACAAGACCCCACACGCCAAAAACAAAATAAAACAAAAACAACCAAGTGTAAGTCACTCGACACTGCCAACGATCGCAGTCCAAACTCACGATTTAAATATTAGCGGTATTTGCAAGCATGTACATCAACGCCTAGATGCAAATTCATATTGTAAATAATACACCGTTTGGTATTAAACTTAAGGTGTCGGTTCGTTAAGATATTCAATACGCAAACATCACTTGAGCAACATTTCTATGTACCGAAGTGAAGTCTAAGCCTACTAAATTGTTTATAATGGTAACAAATAGTATTTAGTACTCAAAGGTGAAAATATTTATTTGATTATTTTTTGGCTTGGAATTGCTTTTCTTGAGGTACATAAGAACGCAGAAAATAATCCAATACTTTTTAGTATAGAAATAATTTTTCAATTTTCGCACCCCAGCACCCTGCCTCTCCGAAATCCCCTCTGTTCCACATAATAAATCAAGGAAAGTTCAATAATATTGCAAAGAGTAGGGTTGTACTTGCCAGATCCGGTATTTTTGCAGTACTTTACTTGCCCTTCTCAAGAGTAAAAAACTTTTCTAATATTTTTGTGACAATCAAAGGAAGCGGAAAGCAAACTCTCGAGAAAGATTAAATAATTTCTTCAAATTTTGTTTTTAAAGAAGTATGAATTTTCCAAGAACATCTCTCTATAATGCTGAATAAACATTTATTGAAAATTGGTTTCCAACATAAATTGTATTATTATTTTTGTTTGATATTCTGCAAGTACATTAGACGTTACATTTATACATTTTTAAACAAATAAACACGTTTCATTAACAACTGTCCTTCTTAATAGAAAGGATGGGGTTCAACATGCGAGAGTTCTCGCAAGGGTACGCTAGTTTTTATTTGTATTTGTGTTTTGTAATTGTAAATGTACTTTTAATGTTTCTGCATTCTGCTACTGGGCAACATCTGCCCGCCCAATTGTAGAATAAAGCTTATATCTATATCTATTATTTCAAAGTATAATATTCTCACACGCACAATTGTTCAATTGAGGCATGAATATGTTGCATGCGTGATAAGTCACTGTTGTGAGCATACATACGGAGCACAGTGCATCGTACGACACTTGACGTAACAATGCCTCGTACACGAGCGTTCACTCGAAAACATTAATCCTTTTGAAAAGGATAGTTAATGTCACTGACTAGTTCGTTGCATAGCACACTGAACTATTAAAGAGTACCTGAGTAATCTTGCACATGCGTATGTAATATGTTGCAATGTGAAAATGAGTGAGCCTTTGCGTACCGCGAAGTACTCGCTGCAAATATCTTGGCTCTACTGAGCTGTGGATGACGCGCTGCACGGCAGGCGATACACTCGTTGGCGCTAATTCTGACGTTAGCCAATCAGAGCGTGCGTCGTATATTGTAACAGGATTATAATTTAGTTTGTTAATTAAACAAGTCATGTAAAATGTAAGATGTTGAATATTGGAGACTACGGTATACTTTATATAATGAACTTTTGAGTAAGTGTGTTTTTGCGCAGGACTGGGATACGTTCTGATTCTGACAATGGGTAATGATGGCGGCCATGCGGACGCGGGGTTCTTAGAATTGCGAGTCGTTGGCAAACGGTACTTTTCATAGTTAAATAAATACAAAATGAAAGTTCGTACAAGTGGCTTATTTTTAATGAGCGAATAAAATAATTTAATTAATTATGATAGCTTTCGTGCTCGAGCAGAGCGTATGTAGTAGTTATTGACTTAGTTACTGATATTGAATCGATGCTAAAAGTGATAGGCGGATAATAGCACGAATAAGTGAGTTTCTTCGCGATAGAAAGCAAAAGATTCGAGTTGGACAGCGTTTACTATTGGTGTCCCTCAGGGCAGTGTCACGGGTCCGATGCAGGTTACCTTCCAAAATGATATATCGCGAAATAATCACAAAAATAAAACGCTTCACTGACGACTGAATATTACATAGGGAAATTGAACAGCATGAAAATATTATGCAGTTACAGGACGGTTTAAATAAAATTTATGTTTGGGCAAAAGCTAATAAAATGAACATAAATGGAAAGAAAAGTAAAGCGATCACATTCAGAACGGTCAGAATCACGGACAGAACACCTTATACAATTAAGGTACTTTGTGTAATAGCTTAGTTCCGCGTGTTTCATATTGTGAAACCTTGGCATCATACTGGACAGCGAATTGGGTCGAGAGTAATAAGCAAACTATGTAGTAGGGAAAGCTTGGAGATTAATTGCATTGGCCTGAAAAATCTTTTAAAAAATGCAATGCGAAAGCAAAATAAATCGTATATGCTTTGCTTGTTAGACCGGTAATGAAATAGCGTTGCTATTTGTTGGGTGAGCTAGTTGTTGGGATCCATACAGGACTTAAAAAGAGAGAGTACAAAACAAAGCGGCAAAACACGAGTATCCTCATAACGTTAAGATTATCTACCCGTTACAAAGAGTACGATAAAGTATATGACGATATACCACTAGTTTCTTAATGTTGCCTTGAATACTAGTAAGTTACGTTAATAGACAAAAAGTAACATTAATAGATGCAACATCACATTTTAAAACCTAATTGCAAATCTATAACATCTGAAACTTTTTTAAAATACCTGAAATTTCAAAAACGAATTAACACTGAAAGTAGACGATGTTTAAGCGTTCAAAATATATAGATTGTTCTTACAAGTGAACATAATCATCTATTTATTTCAGTAGCATACCTTCCCTCTGCGTCTCTCACACGCAACCAATCCTTATAAGGTCTCCACAGAGAGAGAATTTCATGGAGACGTGACGAATTCCACATTGACTTTAAAAATATGAAAGATTTGTTTATAAAACATAGTTAAATATTGACGTAAAATGCAACCCGCGACACACGGCAGGATTTTTTAATATATCGTTAAAGAATTCCCTAACAAAGCGTTCTACGACCTTAAAAACCAAACTTTTGAGACCAAAGACCTCAAAGAAACATCCCTCACATTGTAATCTACAGGATGATATCTTCCTGACCATTCTATTACATTTTCGCTGGCGTAGAATCGACGCTTCTCGATTTTACCCCACCTGTTCAAAGCCTGTAGAATCTGCAACTGTATGTAAAATTACTAATTACTTGATATTATATGCGATTGAATTACACAGGTGTACCTCTTTGCTCGTTCATAAAGTTAAATAAGAATAGTTTGTATTGACAAGGGCGTATTATATTGTTATGTTACAAGGTGACATAAAACAAGTGACGGAGGATAAATGGGTCTTGAAGAAAAATATATATTATAGGCTTAATATGGAAATGGAAAAATAAGGAAGAGAGTGGGGTATAGCATGCGAGAGTTCTCGCACGTGTACGCTAGTGTATAGATTATATCCTTACACGTGTACAAATATAAAGATTATTCCTACACGTGTACAAACATAAAGAGTATTACTACACGTGTACAAATATAAAGAGTATTCCCGTACGCGTACAAAATACATAGATTATTCCTACACGTGTAAAAAATATATAGATTATTCCTACACGTGTAGAAAAATATATAGATTATTCCTACACGTGGACAAAAATATGTAGATTATTTCTACACGTGTACAAAAATATATAGATTATTTCTACACGTGTACAAAAATATATAGATTATTCCTACACGTGTACAAAAATATATAGATTATTCCTACACGTGTACAAAAATATATAGATTATTCCTACATGTGTACAAAATATATAGAATATTCCTATACGTGTACAAAAATATATAGATTATTCCTACAAGTGTAAAAAATATATAGATTATTCCTACACGTGTACAAAAATATATAGATTATTCCTACACATGTTCAAAATATATAGATTATTCCCACGCGTGTACAAAAATATATAGATTATTCCTGAAAGTGTACAAAAATATATAGATTATTCCTACACGTGTACAAAAATATGTAGATTATTCCTAAACAAAATATATAGATTTTGTACACGTGTACAAAATATATGGATTATTCCCACACGTGTACAAAATGTGTAGATCTTTTTAGGGGTTGAAACGAAACGCAATTTCGGCGTGGGCAGGTGGCGGCGAGACGCTTTCGTGTTTGGCCTTCTCCGCGCTTCCTTTCTTCCGCGGTCGCCCGCGCGCTCTCTCGCCTCCCATTGCAGACGTCTTGTTCGCAGCGGAGCCACAATCCTCGCGAGCAAATTGGGAGGATTCCGGTAGCCCGGGGGCCGCATCGTGTGTAATAGAGCACTCCCCCCCCCCGCGTCCCTTCTCCGCCTTTGCCTCCGCCAGAGGGATGGGAATACAGCGCCGTGAATTTCCATAAGGAACAAAAACCGGGCGAACAAAAGCATCCGGAGTCCCGCCGCCGGCCTCGTCCTAATTACGTTGTCGTCGACAAACACGGGAGAGGGCGCCCTGAGAGCGCGCCCAAGATTAGAGGATTCTTCCTCTCGCCTCCGGTTGGTCCTTGATTCGGGTGAAAATTAATTGTAACAAGTTATGACGAATTTTTATTTCGGTTTGTTTGCCTCCTTCATTTCAGTGCTTGGGATCTTATTATGTACTCTCGTTTCTGTGAGTCTAAACTTTCTTCTGTGTATTCAAATTGGCTGTTTTGTTCCTATACGAGTTTTCACGTTGAAATTAACCCATTAACGCGCAGCGTTCTTGTTTGAAGGCGTACATTTCTGGTCAAATTTGCTTCTTTTGCAATAATTTACGGATTTTTCTTCTTCAATAGATGTAGGCATCCTAAACGAAACATGTAAGTAAGTTGCCAGATGTCAATTTAGCCGAGATCGCAAAAGCAGTGCACACTGCTGGGCAGAGTGTGTTCACGACTTGCTTCAGTTCGAATCTTCCTCTAAAACCGTGCATAGCTGCCGTACGTCTGTGGTTAAGACGGAAGGAGAGGCCGGTGTAAATCAAACGGTGGTGAGCCCGCACTGGAGCTTTCGGGGCATATGCAACTAAGTTTTACTGGTTTTGCTACATTTTTTTATAAAAAGAAACTCATTTATAACTAGCTGTTGGCGCCCCAGTGGTATAATTTAGCATCACAAGACTGGATTATCACTGAATGTTGCAAATACTTGCTACCCGAGGCCCCGCCGCCGGCCGCGTCCTAATTACGTTGTCGTCGACGAACTCTGAGAGCGCACCGAAGATTAGAGGATTTTTCCACTCGCCTCCGGGTGGCCCCTGATTCCGGCGAAAGTGCATTATTCTAACAAGTTATTACGCCTTTTTATTTCAGTTTGTCTCCTTCGTTCCAGTGTTTGTGTTCCCCATTCCTCTTGTCATTCCGTTGGAGCTGAACTTTCTTTGGTATATTTAAATTGTCTGTTTTGTTCCTCTACGAGTTTTCACGTTGAAATTTTACTGAAACGTTAACAATGGAGGAATGTATACTGACTCAGAAATGTGCTGTATTCTTTTGTGACCAAACTATCGGAAGCACAAAATTGCTATGAGTTGTTGTGTTATGAAAAAAAAACTACATTTCCTTTGAAGATTTGCTGGGAATCTTTTCGTGATATACGAGTACAATTAATTGACTATTTCGTCTTTGGATGATGAAATGATTCGATGAAATGGAGGAAAGATTTGATACCAATATGAATGCTTTTGAATATTTTATTATATTTATAACTAGAGTGTGTTGTTCGCGAAAAAAAGCGTTCAATTGAACAAATGAAGGAAGAGTATAGGTCAATATGATCTTTGAGAAAACATTTTGTCACCGATCTTTTCCCAGCACGAAGAGCGAGAATGTAAAAATGCAGATTTTGTTCGACAGAAAGACACGTGTATAAAAATGTCGATTTTTCTTACTTCTACGTGTAAATTATTTATTTTAACTCTTTGAGTAGCCAGAATCAACATGCACTGTAATACTATCACTTGAACCGTCATACTGCTAAACCAGCATACGATCGAAATTCCTTGCTTGTCTCCCGTAGTGTAGTGCAAATAAATATGTGTGTAATGCGAGAAGAGAGGATAAGGAAGAAGAAGGAAAACTCGCGCGTTGTCTATGGCCATTTTGGTAGGGCACTACTCCGGCATTCTTCTGGGATTGATTGGAGAAACCACAAAAAAAATCGAAATCAGGGCAGAATTCTCCTCCGTACAGCGGTCGATCTACAGAAGTACCGAAAATCTTTCATCTTTTGGATTCGACCTATACGACCTCCTGGTCAACACTGTAGTGAAAACAAATGTTGCCCTAAGAAATGTCCATTGGTAAATTATATTCGAACCGAACCTACTTTTGGATATTGAAACTAGATATTTCTTTTATGATTATAACGCCATAATTTTATCAATATTCGATCATCAAATCTTTTTTGTAAAATATTTCTCAATAATCTATGTTACTATTGTGCAGTGCGTGCGGAAATTAAAAGTACACTAGTAGTGATACTACTAGTAGTGAGACTACTGTACAACTACTAGTGATACCATTGAACATACTTTCTCTCTTTATTTCTAACTGCTCCGCTATATTATTTAACGATATAAACCTGCAAAAGTGTTTTCAACTTCAAAAAGATTTTTTCCGCACCGAGGGTCCTCAGATTTGACTTGCTGTCACCCGTGTGTCTAAGGTACAAATGCGTCGGGCAGATCGAACTCGTACCGACGCTTAAAAATGCAATTGTCTCAACCTAAAATATTTCAAACACGCGTTTTTTTTGGAATGTTCAAAATTATTGAAAATTCGTCGAAGATGGGACTGCACATTATTTTTAACGTACGTTGCTAGATACGAGAGAGAAAATTTAATTAAAAATTTGAGGCAGTTCTTGAGAAAATACGTTTTTTAGAAATGTAAATTTCGGACAGAAATGATGGGAAATGTAACTTTTTGCAATTTTGTAAAAACGAAGAGTTCGGTGAAAATATAACCGTTTACCGTTTCTCGATGCATATGAGGAGAAATATTAAGGAAAAGAATTGGAGTGTTTTCTTAGAAAAATATGTTTTAAAAACTTAAATTGCCGATATTTCGCACAAAATTACAAGAAAACTATCCATATTTTCGAAAAATTGAAGGAGACTTTCTTTCAAGATATCTTTAAGGAACATATTTAATTAAGAAAAAATCTTTATTTTGAATATTATAGTGTTGAAAGACGCCCAAACGGTGCACTTTTGCACTTTGTCAGGGATTTCAACTATGAGAATCACACCATTTTCATAAACGTCGTTATTGCTATTTGAAGGTAAAGTTCTATTAAAAAATTATTGCAATTTTTGAGATTTTGTCAATGATTTTGAGGCTTCATGTAAGAACCCTCAAAAATAAAAATATCCAACTAAACTCCGGAAGCCTTGATTTCGTTCAGATCGATAGGGGAATATCAATTTTGGAGACAACTGACTGATCGGTTTAGGCGTTAGCGTTGATCACAGGCCGACGGACAGAGAGGCAGTGAGACGGACAGAGAGACTTTTTGCCGTCAATCGATTTTTCTTTATCAATGACCCACAAAACATGGATTCTGGCTTCACCACGAGTTAGAAAATGTAATTTACTATACCTGTACCAATTGGATTTATCCACTATTTCGTTACTAGGGCTCAGCAATGAGAGTTACTCTGTCGAAAATTTGCCGTTTCCGGCGCACGATTACGTATCTTTCTCTTCTTATGAAGTAAGTGCAAGAAAGTGAAACTATGTAGCATCTTCTCGCATGAGATGTCTATGATTTCGTTAGACCCAGAAAATCGGGAAAATCAAGAAACAATTCAATGGTTCCGATTCTGAATGTAAAATTCAAAGAGGTTTTTTATTCCACTCATTATCACACTGCTCGTTACCGACTGAATTCTGTTATTAAATGCGTTACTGCTTACAATGCATCGGACGTCATACAACTTGAAGTCTCCAGACAGGCCGCCAACCATCAAATATGTAAATGCTATTAACGTAATCGTTTAAACCCGTAAAGTTTAAAAAATTGCATATCTTTCTAAATTGCGTCGTGAAATCTCCCGCTCTTCTCTATCTCCAGAGAGTTTAACGAGAAGACATTTTAATTAGTAGGATGCAATACGCAATATTAGAATGTTTTGCTATCCTTTAGAAATTCTAGGAAGAAGTACGTGATGTCGCTAGTTTTTCCGCGCTGTTCGTTTGGCTGACGAGAAGCTATCGCGACACGTCCTGTAGATGAAGTCCCATGGACGCCGTTCGGCACTTACCATGGAGGAAACACTCCATCCTCTTCGGCGGCGACGTGACGGAGGCCTAGCCCTTCGACGCGCGCCGCCGCCGCCGCCCACTCCACCGCCCGCGCCGC
The DNA here is from genome assembly GCA_031308135.1 of Acheta domesticus. Lineage (NCBI taxonomy): Eukaryota > Metazoa > Arthropoda > Insecta > Orthoptera > Gryllidae > Acheta > Acheta domesticus. The sequence goes on along the minus strand of JAHLJT010004567.1, from coordinate 1,643,275 downwards.
CCCCATTCGCCCCGACATCGACGGCCGCCGCCGCCCAAGCAATTTTCGCCCTCCTCCCCATTAACACATCCCATGTCATCACCGTTAAGGTCGCCAGGCGCTCACGAGGTCACTTGAACAGTACAGTCACGTCTCGGAGCGAGTCTTGGAGCGAGTCTTGAATGTCCTTACATTCATAAATCCGCTCGGCCGCTCCGAAAAAAAAAAAAAAAAAAGTATTTCATTCCCTGACGCGGTCCTCTTCCACACTTCACTGCCGCCATCTGGGAAAGGCTTTTCCAGACGCAGCGCCTTTCAAATTGGTCGCCGCCGGAGTGCTGACGTGGGGCGCTGCCATTGGCGGAGAGGGCGCAAGGGAGCGGCCCTTCTGCAGGACGCAGGCGGCTCCGACGGCGCAAAGGGCGGCAGCATCTCTGAGGGCCCGCAAGGGCTGTGGGGAAGAGCGGCACACGGCACACGGCGGCGATGGTGTAGCGGTTAGCGTAACGGATTGCTCGAGGGTCCAAACCCGATCGAAGCCCTAGGATTTTTAGGGGTGAAAAAAAATCCTTCGGAGGGGAAGGTAAAGCCGGCTGTCCCATGTAGTAGATTTACTGCATGTAAAAGATCCTCAAGCCTAAATGAAGCCTCTGAGCTAAATTCAAATCGCCTGTTTCGTCGCCCGAGATAATACCTTCTTTCTCCGCTAGATGGTGAAAGGAGCGTAGCTAAAGTTGTGTGGTCAGACGGAAGAGCAGGCCTCATGGCCTGAGTCTCGCCACGTAAAATAAGGACATTCAGTTCAATTCAGCATATGGTTCGGGATCCATCAGATACCTTTTTTGCTGAATCAAGACTGCCAAACGAAAATTGTATGAGCATTTAGAATGAGATTGATTGATTGGAGCAGTGGCGTCAAAGTCCTCTACTGGTGGCAGTGGTACGCGCTGTAGCACCGTAGCGTGCCACAAGCTTCTCTGTGCAACTAGCGCCGGGAAAGGAAACTCAGTAACACTGCTGTTTTACAATAGGGATGGCGTTGTCTCTGGTGGCGGGGTGATTAACTACGTGAAGAGGCTAATTTCGTCGTGGACACTCGTGCCACGGACTCCCGCTCGTGACATCGATCTTGACAGCACTGGATTAGAGATTCCATTTCGCCTCAACTGCTACTGTCATTAGTCCCGTAAGTGGAGGAAGGTGGCGGTGATCTTCCATCGCTGGATAGTGAGATCCGGCGCCGACTGATCGTCAGCGAATGGGTTTGGGGTTTGCCTCAACCAGGTATCTCCCACCAGCGGGGAACCACCCCATTCGGTATAAACTCTAAACTCCCGACCAGTCTCCGTGCACGTGTGATAGTCTAGTGTGTGTAAATGTAATTGTAAGCAGAGAGAGACAGGACCAGGAAGAGGAAGGAAAGATCGCGCGTGGCCTTTGGACCGTTTGTTAGAGTACCGCACCAACATTCGTCTGGTATTGAATGGAGAAACCCCGGAACACCACCAATCAGAACAGCCGGCTGCAAGAATTCTCCTTCAGGCTAAATTCGACCTAGTTATGTAACTAGAATCGAAAATCCTGCCACGCCTTCGGGACTCGAACCCTAGAACCTGTCGGTCAAAAGCTCTGCATTGCCATCAGTTGATGCCCTGCGCCATCTAAATCGCTTTCGTCACGAGCGTGGTATCAGTATTTATTCCCCCGGACATTATGCAGTCGGTTAAGAAAGGCGCTCCGAAGGCGTCGAGGCAGCAGGTCGGGGCTGCAGGCAGGCAGGGCGGGTGGACTGCGGGCGTAAAACCGCCCGGGGCGAACGACGCGAGGTCGGTGGCCGGAGCGCGCGGCGCCAGGGCGGGGCGCGGTGAAGCGGGGGGGGGGGGCGTGGCCCCGTAAGAGGCGGCGAAGGGCTCGTAAAGGAACGAACAGATATTGAACTTTTACAGCCAGGCGCGCGCGCGGCCGCCCTGCCCTTATTCGCTGGGGCCGTTACGATCCGCGCGACCAGGTCTTCATTCCGAGCGGCCCGTCCTCGTCCTCGGCCTCGGCCTCGAGCAGCGCCTCCGCCCACGCCCGCGCCCCGCCGCCCTCAAGCGCTCGCACGCGCTACCGCACTTGTGGGAAGGCGTGGCTTACCGGCTCTTTCCCTGCTTTTGGTGGAGTTACTCAACAACTGCTACGGTTTGTTTAAAAAAAGTGCAGGGCTACATCACGGGAGAGGTCGCTCAGAGCATCAGTTGATGATGCTGCAGTGCCTCTGACCGGGAGGTCCGGGGTTTGAATCCCAACGAAGGCAGGATTTTCGACACTAGCTAGCTCGATTTCAGTCACTGTGTGGATAATTCTAGCGACCAGTTGCTCTCATCGGTAGTTTTTCGTGGTTTCTTTGGTCAATACCAGGCGAGTGCCGGAGCAGTACCCTAACAAACGGGCCACGGACCGCGCGCGATCTTTCCTTCCTCTTCCTTGTCCTATCCTCACAGCTTGCTTATACACACACCTACATACATTAGCACATATCTCAAGAGACCGGTCGGGAGCTTAGAGCTTGTCCAGCATGAGGTTGTCCACAAGTGAGAGATACCAATTTGAGGAAATCCCCGTTAGCCGACCGGTAGGTCGACGCCAGATCGCACCATCCAAAGGGGGAAGATCACCGCCACCTCCCAAGAAAACTTGCGCTACACGAACTAATGACCTTAGCAGTCGACGCGCCCGAAATCACTGATCAACCAATCAATGCAGAACTTCATTGAAAGGTCTACAATTGAACGAAGTTATTCAAAAATCACATAATCAGTTATGCCGACTTCATATTATGTATGTATGAATGTAGCCTCTGTAAACTTAGTTGCATATGCCCCGAAAGCTCCAGTGCGGGCTCACCACCGTTTGATTTACACCGGCCTCTCCTTCCGTCTCTAGTAGCCTCTGCGGCCATGGGTTACGTGGTACGTGTGGTTATAGCACATAGACATCCCTAGCCGTATTCTGGTCTTCTCAACATGAGAAGTGAATTTTCTCATCGTCACACAGCAACATTTAATGGAACATTGCAAGGAAAGCGTACACTATAAACTTTCCCGACCAGGAATCGAACTCGGGGTCGCGTCATAGAAATCGAGCACGCTGGGCAATGAACTCCCCGAGAGGGCTTCATATTAAGTAATTAAAATATTAAAATATTTAAATAATTAAAATATAATTAAATAATTAATTAAAATAATAGTGGCGGACTCAGTGGCCCCATAATTAAAATATTTTGTTCTCCGAAACGGCACACCTAGTTCTTCTCTAATATTTACCAAGTTTCAACTCGAAGCTTCTAATTTGGCAGAGTTACCTGTGAGGTTCTACTTATCCATAAGTCATCCTGGTTTTTGGGAACAAAATTCTGTGTATCTTCTTTCTACCTGCACCAATCTTGTATACTTGCCATAGCATTAAATGACCTTAACACTGACTGGGGTGCGGAGTTACAGCCCAAAAGAACCTTAAATAAGGAATGGGTCGGCGTCAAACAAGGGGTAAAGAGACAAGTTGTACAGCTCGGAGAGACGGTGTCTGCAGGTACTGCATTAGTGTTAACAGGCACATTTTTTGCAAATGCCTTTTCTTTATACTCGCAATAGATGATATCGTGAATATTTTTTACAATTTCAGAAGTATTTTTTTTTACGAAATGGTAGAAATATCAAACATACCTGTAGCCGTCTCGGATAGCCGAGGTCGGTAAAGCTGAAGAACCATAGTTGGTTCGTGCCTAAAGGATAACGGATACTATCTCTTCCGGGGACATGGATGCTTCAGTGTGCCTGTGTTTGTGATTTGTAATTATGCATTCATCCTTCTTCATCATCATTTCTTACCGCATCCCCAAAGGGCTAACAGCCGTGGGGTGTAAAAAGGGATTCAGCATAGAATTGCTGATCCCCTCTTCCCAAGAAAGAGTCACGTGCTTTTACCCCGGGAAAATGCGTTGTATGTTTGAGTTGTCTTAAGATTCACGACCAAAAACGTACTATCTGTACGTTTTGTTATCAACAAAAATTGTATTCCAGCAATGATTGAGACTACCTCACAACTGTTATTAAGTTGTGAGCAAGAATTAGCAGATTGCTACAACATACACGCATCAGCGAGTTTAATTTACGAACAATTCCGTCTTTGATTCATGGTGTAGCGGTTACCGTACCGTCATACCCATACCCAAGTTCGCGGGTTCAAACCCGATCGAAGCCGTGGATTTTCAAGGGCGAAAAAATCCAAAAAAGCCTAAATGAAGTCTCTGAGTTAAATTCAAATCGCCTGTTTCGTCGCCCGAGAGAAGACCTTCTTTCTGCGCTAGTTGGTGAAAGGAGCGTAGTGAAATTTGCGTGGTCAGACGGAAGAGAGGGTCTGATGGCCCGAGTCTCGCCACGTAAAATAAGGCACTAACTAACTAATCTTCGGTTCTGAAGCCAAGGCATAAAGCTGCTCGCTTCCTCGCTTCTTAGTTTACTTCACAGAGCGAGTCCTACCAAAACGTGTGTTCCAACTCTTCTCTATTCCTCCTCTACTACACTTGCAAAGCCCGTGCGTGTTTTGGGCGCGGAGGCAGAGGCGCTGGCAGAGGTGGAGGCCGAGTCGGCGGCGGAGACGAAGGCGAAGTCGGCGGCGGAGGCGGAAGCGGAAGCGGTCGCAGAGGCGGAGGCAACGGAGGTCCGAGGCGCAGGTGGAACGGGGGCGGTGGCAGAGACAGAGGCGGAGACGAAGGCGGAGACGGAGGTGGCGGCGGCCCCGAAGTTGGAGGCGCAGGCGGAGGCGGAGGCGGTGGGGCGGTAGCGGAGGTGGAGGTAGAGGTGGAGGTGGAGGCGGAGGCAGTGGCAGAGGCGGACTCAGTGGAGGAGATGGAGGTGGAGTCGGCGGTAGCGGTGGCAGAAGGCGGTGGCGTGGGTGGTGGCGGCGGAGGAAGAGGCGGAGGAGGAGTCGGTGGTGGAGCGAAGGCAGAGTCGGTGACGGAGGCGAAGGCGGTGGCGGTGGCGGAGGCGGAGGCGGAGGCGACAGAGGAGGTGGAAGCAGAGAATGAGACGGGGGCGAAGGCGGTTTGCTTCCTTCGCACGTCGCGGCGCCGGGGAGCGCCACTGACGGGAACGCGAGGGCGCGAGCAAACGCCCTGGCCCCCTCCCCTCCCCCTCCCCACCCCGCAGCCTTGAAGCAACTCACGCAGCGAGGCGCGCACGTGGGCAGCATGCACGCGCACCGCCCCCGCCCCCGCCCCCGCCCCCGCCCCGGGCGCCCACGGCCGCCTGCAGCGGGAGGCCGGAATCGCGTAATTTGGCAACGCGCACTTGAGGCCTTCTCCTTCAGTCAGTGAGCGGCGCAAGAGGACTAAAAAACGTCCAATCCTCTTGGAGTGGAGTGAAGCGCGCGAGCTGAGTGGCGGCATGGCGTAGCTGTCTGAAATGAGTTGTGCTTTAGATATCTAGACATCGTAATATCATTGCTAGATGATAAATATATTATTGATTGCTACGGGGTTCTGAAATGGGCGTTCCAGTTCTGGGATTCGTGTTGTTCCAGTTTGTTGAAATACGTTCTAAAGAACTCACTTCGTCACGTTACTTTCGTAAAACTTATTGCGGCACATTGAAATATAATTTTCGTATCCGAAAAAAATGTTTTCTGCATGTGAACAAAAATAATTAGGAAAGAAATACGATAGTGTACAAGAATTTACGTAAGACGTCCGGTTTTGTTTGTGATGATGTCACAGTTTGCGACCAAACGTACTAATGTGTGCAATTACAGCTGTTTTTGAAAAACGCTTACTACTAAATGTATTCGAAATATTTACCTCACAAACAACAGTTTCTTCATATCACTCAACCAGCATTGCAATGACCGCATCGTGGATATGTGTGTCTTTCAAATAATTTTCAACTTTCTAAAAATGAACGTGTTTCATGTTTAAGAGTTTCAATTAGTGACAGTGTAGTGCGATTTTTCTAACTCTGCCTCTCAAGCCCCTATTGCTCCGATGAAATATCACACGTCTTTCGCGCTTGTGCCGCTAGAAGTCGCATGATCAAAAGCACTCCTTGATACGGTCGCGATCGTGCGAAATCTAGCGGCACAATTGAGAAAGACGCGAAATACCGTGATATATTCCATTGTGAAGACGGGCCTTGAGAGGCAAAGTTAGAAAAATCGCAGTATAATTAAACGTAAAACCTGCCACGGTTTGTTTTGCCTTCAAGTGTCTGATGATGTGGTCACAACCTGACGTCGAAAAATTAATTAAGAAAAGTCATTCATTAAAGAAAAATGTTCTGCGCAATAACGCATTAAAAAGCATTGCACTGATTGCCTGTAACCCCATCTGGAAATACTCCTGCAGTCAATATAATCAAACCACTGCAATTCAGTACTATCCCACTAGATGGCTAACGATATGGAACAAGCTTTGCAAATACAAAACTGAATACTTTCATGTCATAATCTGGTCACGTGAGCACATAAAAGAAACCACGAAATTGAAGTTATCTATCTTCATATCTTCAAACACTCTTTTTAACCTTCATGTATAATTTTACTGTTGTTTTAGAGTTTGAATTCAACACACTTTTTCTCAAGAACTTCATCTTTATTATTCAGTTTCCTTTTGTGCTTCGATAACCCTTAAATGGCGCCCACGAGTCTGGAATATTTAAATCGTACTAGTGAAATCGTTCGAAGAAACGGCAAGAAAGGGAAAAGAACGAAACAAATGGTATTTTTCCGTTACTTCGAGTGATCAATTGCTGTATTTTGTACAATTAATAAATAATAAAATATAGGGTGAAAGCATTTAAATTTAACCAATCTACGTACGTAATAGAATTGCATTTTATTTGACAATCATTGTAAGGGGACATTTCAACAAAGAGCCTCCAGAATTCCGTAGATTCAATGAAAAATGCTTAGGACTTCCCGTTGTTTCCCTGCGAGATGAGTCTGGTC
>JAHLJT010004567.1:1608054-1635315 GCA_031308135.1 Acheta domesticus | reverse complement strand
AAAGGGCGGCAGCAGCGCTGAGGGCCCGCAAGGGCTGTGGGGAAAGAGCGGCCACCGGCACACGGCGGCGATGGTGTAGCGGTTAGCGCAACGGACTGCTCGAGGGTCCAAACCCGATCGAAGCCCTGGATTTTTAGGGGTGAAAAAAGCCTTCGGAGGGGGAGGTAAAGCCGGCTGTCCCATGTAGTAAGATTACTGCATGTTAAAAGATCCTCAAGCCTAAATGAAGCCTCTGAGCTAAATTCAAATCGCCTGTTTCGTCGCCCGAGATAATACCTTCTTTCTCCGCTAGATGGTGAAAGGAGCGTAGCTAAAGTTGTGTGGTCAGACGGAAGAGCAGGCCTCATGGCCTGAGTCTCGCCACGTAAAATAAGGACATCAGTTCAATTCAGCATATGGTTCGGGATCCATCAGATACCTTTTTTGCTGAATCAAGACTGCCAAACGAAAAATTGTATGAGCATTTAGAATGAGATTGATTGTTGGAGCAGTGGCGTCAAAGTCCTCTACTGGTGGCAGTGGTACGCGCTGTAGCACCGTAGCGTGCCACAAGCTTCTCTGTGCAACTAGCGCCGGGAAAGGAAACTCAGTAACACTGCTGTTTTACAATAGGGATGGCGTTGTCTTGGTGGCGGGGTGATTAACTACGTGAAGAGGCTATTTCGTCGTGACACTCGTGCCACGGACTCCCGCTCGTGACATCGACCATTCACAGCACTGGATTAGAGATTCCATTTCGCCTCAACTGCTACGTCATTAGTCCCGTAAGTGGAGGAAGGTGGCGGTAATCTTCCATCGCTGGATAGTGAGATCCGGCGCCGACTGATCGTCAGCGAATGGGCTTGGGGTTTGCCTCAACCAGGTATCTCCCACCAGCGGGGACACCACCCCATTCGGTACAAGCTCTAAGCTCCCGACCAGTCTCCGTGCACGTGGATAGTCTAGTGTGTGTAAATGTAATTGTAAGCAGAGAGAGACAGGATCAGGAAGAGGAAGGAAAGATCGCGCGTGGCCTTGGACCGTTTGTTAGAGTACCGCACCGACATTTCGTCTGGTATTGAATGGAGAAACCCCGGAACACCAGAATCAGACAGCGGCTGCAAGAACTATTCCTTCAGACAGCGACTAAATTCGACCTAGTTATGTAGTAGCTAGAATCGAAAATCACCCCCACACCCTGCCACGCCTTCGGGACTCGCACCCTTGAACCTCTGGGGCAAAAGCCCTGCATTGCCATCAGTTGATGCCCCTGCGCCACCTACAATCGCTTTCGTCACGAGCGTGGTATCAGTATTTATTCCCCCGGACATTATGCAGTCGGTTAAGAAAGGCGCTCCGAAGGCGTCGAGGCAGCATGGTCGGGGCTGCAGGCAGGCAGGCAGGCAGGGCGGGCGGCGGCGGGCGTAAAACCGCCCGGGGCGAACGACGCGAGGTCGGTGGCCGGAGCGCGCGGCGCCAGGGCGGGGCGCGGTGAAGCGGGGGGGGGGGGGCGTGGCCCCCGTAAGAGGCGGCGAAGGGCTCGTAAAGGAACGAACAGATATTGAACTTTTACAGCCAGGCGGCGCGCGCGGCCGCCCCGCCCTTATTCGCTGGGGCCGTTACGATCCGCGCGACCAGGTCTTCATTCCGAGCGGCCCGTCCTCGGCCTCGGCCTCGAGCAGCGCCTCCGCCCACGCCCGCGCCCCGCCGCCCTCAACGCTCGCACGCGCTACCGCACTTGTGGGAAGGCGTGGCTTACCGGCTCTTTCCCTGCTTTTGGTGGAGTTTACTTCAACAACTGCTACGGTTTTGTTTAAAAAAAGTGCAGGGCTACATCACCGGGAGAGGTCGCTCAGAGCATCAGTTGACGGATGCTGCAGTGCCTCTGACCGGGGTTCGAATCCCAACGAAGGCAGGATTTTCGACACTAGCTAGCTCGATTTCAGTCACTGTGTGGATAATTCTAGCGACCAGTTGCTCTGATCGGTAGTTTTTCGTGGTTTCTTTGGTCAATACCAGGCGAGTGCCGGAGCAGTACCCTAACAAACGGGCCACGGACCGCGCGCGATCTTTCCTTCCTCTTCCTTGTCCTATCCTCACAGCTTGCTTATACACGCACCTACATACACTAGCACACTATACACTAGCATATCTCAAGAGACCGGTCGGGAGCTTAGAGCTTGTCCACTGGCGAGAGATACCTATTTGAGGAAATCCCCGCTAGTCGATGGTAGGTCGGCGCCAGATCGCACCTTCCAAAGGGGGAAGATCACCGCCACCTCCCGAGAAAACTTGCACTACACGAACTAATGACCTTAGCAGTCGACGCGCCCGAAATCACTGATCAACCAATCAATGCAGAACTTCATTGAAAGGTCTACAATTGAACGGAGTATTCAAAAATCACATAATCAGTTATGCTGACTTCATATTAGTATGTATGAATGAATGTACTTTTGGCGCAGTAGCCTCTGCGGCCATGGGTTACGTGGTACGTGTGGTTATAGCACATAGACATCCTTAAGCCGTATTCTGGTCTTCTCAACGTGAGAAGTGAATTTTTCTCATCGTCACACAGCAACATTTAATGGAACATTGCAAGGAAAACACACACATAATCTTGCCCGATCGGGAATCAAACCCGAGGTCGCGTCATAGAAATCGAGCACGCTGGGCAATGAACTCCCCGAGAGGGCTTCATATTAAGCAATTAAAATAATTAAAATATAATGAATAATTAATTAAAATAATAGTGGCGGACTCAGTGGCCCCATAATTAAAATATTTTGTTCTCCGAAACGGCACACCTAGTTATTACTTCTCAAATATTTACCAAGTTTCAACTCGAAGCTTCTAATTTGGCAGAGTTACCTGTGAGGTTCTACTAATCCATAAGTCATCCTGGTTTTTTGGGAACAAAATTGTGTGTATCTTCTTTCTACCTGCACCAATCTTGTATGCTTGCCATAGCATTAAATGACCTTAACACTGACTGGGGTGCGGAGTTACAGCCCCAAAAGAACCTTAAATAAGGAATGGGTCGGCGTCAAACAAGGGGTAAGAGACAAGTTGTACAGCTCGGAGAGACGGTGTCTGCAGGTACTGCATTAGTGTTAACAGGCACATTTTTTGCAAATGCCTTTTCTTTATACTCGCAATAGATGATATCGTGAATATTTTTTACAATTTCAAAAGTATTTTTTTTACGAAATGGTAGAAATATCAAACATACCTGTAGCCGTCTCGGATAGCCGAGGTCGGTAAAGCTGAAGAACCATAGTTGGTTCGTGCCTAAAGGATAACGGATACTATCTCTTCCGGGGACATGGATGCTTCAGTGTGCCTGTGTTTGTGATTTGTAATTATGCATTCATCCTTCTTCATCATCATTTCTTACCGCATCCCCAAAGGGCTAACAGCCGTGGGGTGTAAAAAGGGATTCAGCATAGAATTGCTGATCCCCTCTTCCCAAGAGAGAGTCACGTGCTTTTACCCCGGGAAAATGCGTTGTATGTTCGAGTTGTCTTAAGATTCACGACCAAAACGTACTATCTCTACGTTTTGTTATCAACAAAAATTGTATTCCAGCAATGATTGAGACTACCTCACAACTGTTATTAAGTTGTGAGCAAGAATTAGTAGATTGCTACAACATACACGCATCAGCGAGTTTAATTTACGAACAACCCCATCTTTGATTCGATGGTGTAGCGGTTAGCGTACCGGCGTACCGGACTGTCATACCCAAGTTCGCGGGTTCAAACCCGATCGAAGCCGTGGATTTTCAAGGGCGAAAAAATCCTTCGTAGACCTTCCTTCGGAGGGGAAGTAAAGCCGGCTGTCCCATGTTAGTAGAGTTACTTGCATGTGAAAGAGTTGTGAGCAAGAATTAGTAGATTGCTACAACATACACGCATCAGCGAGTTTAATTTACGAACAATCCCATCTTTGATTCGATGGTGTAGCGGTTAGCGTACCGGACTTCAACCGGACTACCCAAGTTCGCGGGTTCAAACCCGATCGAAGCCGTGGATTTTCAAGGGTGAAAAAATCCTTCGTAGGCCTTCCTTCGGAGGGGAAGTAAAGCCGGCTGTCCCATGTTAGTAGAGTTACTTGCATGTGAAAGATCCTCAAGCCTAAATGAAGCCTCTGAGCTAAATTCAAATCGCCTGTTTCATCGCCCGAGATAATACCTTCTTTCTCCGCTAGTTGGTGAAAGGAGCGTAACGAAATTTGCGTGGTCAGACGGAAGAGCGGGTCTGATGGCCCGAGTCTCGCCACGTAAAATAAGGCATTAACTAATTAACTAATCTTCGTTTCTGAAGCCAAGTCATAAAGCTGCTCGCTTCCTCGCTTCTTAGTTTACTTCACAGAGCGAGTCCTACCAAAACGTGTGTTCCAACTCTTCTCTATTCCTCGTCTACTACACTTGCAAAGATCGTGCGTGTTTTTGGGCGCGGAGGCAGAGGCGCTGGCCGAGGTGGAGGCCGAGTCGGCGGCGGAGACGAAGGCGAAGTCGGCGGCGGAGGCGGAAGCGGAAGCGGTCGCAGAGGCGGAGGCAACGGAGGTCGAGGCGCAGGTGGAACGGGGGCGGTGGCAGAGACAGAGGTGGAGACGAAGGCGGAGACGGAGGTGGCGGCGGAGGCGGCGGCGGCGAAGTTGGAGGCGCAGGAGGAGGCGGTGGGGCGGTAGCGGAGGTGGAGGCGGAGGCAGTGGCAGAGGCGGACTCAGTGGAGGAGCCGGAGGCGGAAGCGGCGGCCTAGGCAGAGGCGGTGGCGGGGGTGGCGGGGGTGGCGGCGGAGGCGGAGCGGAAGTGGAGTCGGCGGCGGAGACGAAGGCGGAGTCGGTGGCAGAGTCGGTGGCAGAGTCGGTGGCAGAGTCGGTGGCAGAGTCGGTGGCAGAGTCGGTGGCAGAGTCGGTGGCAGAGTCGGTGGCAGAGTCGGTGGCAGAGTCGGTGGCAGAGTCGGTGGCAGAGTCGGTGGCAGAGTCGGTGGCAGAGTCGGTGGCAGAGTCGTGGCAGAGTCGGTGGCAGAGTCGGTGGCAGAGTCGGTGGCAGAGTCGGTGGCAGAGTCGGTGGCGGAGTCGGCGGCGGAGGCGGCAGAGGAGGTGGAAGCAGAGAATGAGACGGGGGCGAAGGCGGTTTGCTTCCTTCGCACGTCGCGGGCGCCGGGGAGCGCCACTGACGGAACGCGAGGGCGCGAGCAAACGCCCTGGCCCCCTCCCCTCCCCTCCCCCACTCCTCAGCCGTGAAGCAACTCACGCAGCGAGGCGCGCACGTGGGCAGCATGCACGCGCACCGCCCCCGCCCCGGGCGCCCACGGCCGCCTGCAGCGGGAGGCCGGAATCGCGTAATTTGGCAACGCGCACTTGAGGCCTTCTCCTTCAGTCAGTGAGCGGCGCAAGAGGACTAAAAACGTCCAATCCTCTTGGAGTGGAGTGAAGCGCGCGAGCTGAGTGGCGGCATGGAGTAGCTGTCTGAAATGAGTTGTGCTTTAGATATCTAGACATCGTAATATCATTGCTAGATGATAAATACATTATTTATTGCTACGGGGCACAGTGTCAAATTTAAAAGATCTAGGTGGAAAAAATTCGATTTTTGAAGGTATTCCAAAGCAATCTCTTTTAACATATTTCGATAGTAGAATGTCCATAGTATCCGACAACGACTATGTGTTTCCGAGAAATCTGATAAGATAGCGATGATTCATGTCTGAACTTGCTCGAACGTCCCACGGCCGCGCGCAGTCCCAATGGTGCGCTTCAGTGCAGCGAGTTTGTTCGAAGTGTGTGACTTGTAAGCGCCGCTGAAAGTGTGTTTTTTTTTATTTGATAATAAAGTACATGTGTTTTCCTTTCTAGTGACGGTTTTTATTTTTCATTATTACTCGATGTTTACCCACAGAAAAATACTGAAGAGATGGGTGTTGTTCATCTTTAGTGACAACGGTTTTTGATTTTTGAATAAGGTTTTAACATAGTCTTTCACCTACTTCCACTTCGAGGCTATGTTTATATTAGAGCTCGTATCTTCCAGTATTCAAATAATCAAAAAAACTTTGCGCAAACTTGCGCACTAATTTTTTACTTGCTCTTAACAGAATGGCTGGTGTCATTTTCCCGGAATACTCTTTCCGAGATATGGATTAAAAACTCGAAGGAATCGAAGTTTGATGCTATTTTCGCGCATGTTCTTCAAGAAATGAGAAAAAATTAATATCTGGAAACTACCTTAAAGGTCATTAAACATAATATTTTGAATTTTTGCCCTAAAGTAAATACCAAATGGGGGGGGTAGTAGCAAGACATCAACAGAGATTTCAGGACACTTATTCGTCTTGGCTGAATGAAAATCTTTCATTTTCACTACAATCTGTCCTGAGAACATTGAAACTAAATATGCCTACCGCCGGACCTGGCCGTCCAACAAAATCTTTCCGTGCATGTGGTGAAAGAGCTAGAAAAACCAAAGTGCTGCTCATCGTACAATCAAGCACTGAGGAGATCAGTTTGGCCGCAGAAATGAAATTACAGAAAGAAGGTAAAAGAGATTCCGCATTAATCGTTAAAGAACTTGCATTGCATCGCCGCATAGGGATTCGACGATTAAAAAAAACTTAAGTGCTTATTAGAAGACCGGCGTTGCTGTTACTGGATCAAGCTCTCGCATTCATGGACGTAAATCTTTCGACTCGACAATACCGAGGACTTAGGTTGCCCTTGGGAAGCCCTCTCGCCTCTTGGCGAGAAACACAGTAGGAGCTATAGGAAACACTTCACTAGGAAAACATCTAGAAGTGGTACAAATACGGATCTTCGGAACAGACTTCTAAAAACATTAGATCCCTCTATTGCTAGTTTGCGATAATCTCGAAAGGTTAAACATATAGAACTAAGTCTTGAAATGCTAAATCCTTTAGAAACTGAGAAAGGTTCTAAAATGTCAGAAACCCAAAATTATTTAACGGACATTAGTAATAGCAGTAGTGAATCAGAATAATTGCCCTTGTATTTTGATTAAAGTTAAGATTTCCGATTTTGTTGTTTTCTTTCTGTATTTTATTGCCTATTTTATGGGAAACTCTGTTGTAGTAAAACATCATGCTTTAAGAATATATTCTGATCTTGTTTTCCCTCATGTGAATGGTCAGATTTTTAAATACATATTACAGCAAATGTTGCTAATTTTGGCCTTTTATTTTTTCACAATAACTGAAATTCCTAAGCTATTGTGTGATACAGAATAGAAAAACTGCTTTTTCTTCAAAACGAAAGATTGCATTACACTGCAGTCGATTCTGAAGTGAAACAAACTGCATTATGAGATAAGTTGCTCTTTAAGGTCAAATTTCACAATAAATATTAGTAAATTAAAAAAAGCGCAGTGATACTCCAAGATTTTCCTTTCAAAGCGAAGCAAGCGGAAGAACACATCCCGTGTGAAAGATTACATGTCCACAGTCCAGCAGCTGTGAGTCGCATTCTGATTACAAATGCTTTTCGTCGCTTATTTCGCAATATCCTTGTAGATGAAAAGACAGTCTCGTGATATCGCATTGATAAGAGTAGTAAATCACGAGCAAAGAAAACAAGTGCTGCCTCTTTTCGTCTCGAGGGACACGCGGGCATTCAGGCCACGTGCGTGTAGCCAAGGGCGCGTGTACTAGGGAGTTAAACTTCCTCCTATACCTTCAAATTCTACGAGCCGATGAAGATACTTTTAAATTATATGTGTACCAAATTTCACGAAAATTCGACGTATGGTTACGAAGATATTAATTTTTTCTTCCTAGATTGCTCAAATTTGACACTGTGCGGGGTTCTGAAATGGGCGTTCCAGTTCTGGGATTTGTGTTGTTCCAGTTTGTTGAAATACGTTCTAGAGAAGTACATTAACCTCACTTTGTCACGTTACTTACGTAAAACTTATTGCAGCACATTGAAATTTAATTTTCCTATCCGAAAAAAATGATTTCTGCATGTGAACAAAAATAATTAGGAAAGAAATACGAGAGTGTACAAGAATTTACGTAAGACGTCCCTTTTTGTTTCTGATGATGTCACAGTTTGCGACCAAACGTACTAATGTGTGCAATTACAGCTGTTTTTGAAAACGCTTACTACTAAATGTTTTCGAAATATTTACCTCACAATCAACACTTTCTTCATATCACTCAACCAGCATTGCAATGACCGCATCGTGGATATGTGTGTCTTTCAAATAATTTTCAACTTTCTAAAAACGAACGTGTTTCATGTTTAAGAGTTTCAATTAGTGACAGTGTAGTGCGAATTTTCCAACTGTGCCTCTCAAGCCCCTATAGCTGCGATGAAATATCACACGTCTTTCGCGCTTGTGCCGCTAGAAGTCGCATGATCCAAAGCACTCCTTGATACGGTCGCGATCATGCGAAATCTAGCGGCACAATTGAGAAAGACGCGAAATACCGTGATATATTCCATTGTGAAGACGAGCCTCGAGAGGCAAAGTTAGAAAAATCGCAGTATAATTAAACGTAAAACCTGCCACGGTTTGTTTTGCCTTCAAGTGTCTGATGATGTGGTCACACCTGACGTCGAAAAATTAATTAAAGAAAAGTCATTCATTAAAGAAAAATGTTCTGCGCAATAACACATTAAAAAGCATTGCACTGATTGCTATAACCCCATCTGGAAATACTCCTGCAGTCCATATAATCAAACCACTGCAATTCAGTATTATCCCACTAGATGGCTAACGATATGGAACAAGCTTTGCAAATACAAAACTGAATACTTTCATGTCATAATCTGGTCACGTGAGCACATAAAAGAAACCACGAAATTGAAGTTTTCTATCTTCATATCTTCAAACACTCTTTTTTAAACTTCATGTATAATTTTACTGTTGTTTTAGAGTTTGAATTCAACACACTTTTTCTCGAAGAACTTCATCTTTATTATTCAGTTTCCTTTGTGCTTCGATAACTCTTAAATGGCGCCCACGAGTCTGGAATATTTAAATCGTACTAGTGAAATCGTTCGAAGAAACGGCAAGGAAGGGAAAAGAACGAAGCAAATGGTATTTTTCCGTTACTTCGAGTGATCAATTGCTGTATTTTGTACAATTAATAAATAATACAAAATAGGGTGAAAGCATTTAAATTTAACCAATCTACGTACGTAATAGAATTGCATTTTATTTGACAATCATTGTAAGGGGACATTTCAACAAAGAGACTCCAGAATTCCGTAGATTCAATGAAAAATGCTTAGGACTTCCCGTTGTTTCCTGCGAGATGAGTCTGGTCTTGAGGGATGTTTCAGACGGAAAATTCAAATTGATAGTAGTTGGTCGAGTTACGACCATAACTCTCGATCGCAATCGTTGCATCTCTCCCCTTCCAACCAACTCGAACTAATGCCTCGCTTCCCTTTCCATAACTCCATCAGAAATTAATTATCCCGGGTGCCGCTCATTTCCGCTTCCCGTTCGTCGCAACCTCGCGATCCCTCGCCGCCACCGCCGGCGCAGCACGCACCGCTTTGTTCCCAGACGGCGCTGCGCTCGCGGACGAGTCCAGGCCGCCTGCGAGGCATTAGGCGCGCTGGGATTCCGCCGGGAGGGGGGGGGGCTACGAGGTTGCACGCGACCGCAAGGAGCGCCACCCACGCCGCGGGGGGTGGACTGATGCTTTCGTGGGCACGGATATTTAAGCGACCCGCTTGAAACCATTGCTGAGGAGAGCGAACTTGCGAATTTTGGAATTTGCGAACTGCGGAACTTGCGGATTTTATTTGTTCAATAGATGGGAACATCCTAAACAAAACATATAAGCAAGATTTTTTTAATTTCTGAATGTCACGTGTCGATTTAGCCCTGTATGCTAAGGAATTGTAGACTTCTACCGAGGGCGTGTTAATGACTTTGTTCGGTTCGAATCTTCATCTAAAACCGTGCTTAGCTGCTATGTGCCTGCGGTAAAGTCGAAGGGAGAGGCCGATGTACAGCAAACGGTGGTTAGTCAGCACCGAAGTTGACGGGGCATATGCAGCTAAGTTTTAACGATTTTTCTTCTTCACATAGAAAAAATGCTCATGTAACCACCGTTTGGTACCTTGGCGCGCTCTAGTAGTTTAATTTAGCAACACTGCATTTGATTAGCACTAAAAGTTGCAAAAATATGCCGCTAGAGAGCTCAAACAATGACACTGCGCGAACAGACGAGTAGCACCACAATGGGCGAGTAATGCACAAAATTGGTTGGGCAGTTAACGGATTGAACTGGCTGTGATATCGCGGGGGGGGGTGCTACGATTTCTTCCCCCCTCCAGTTGCCCTGGAGGGGCGGATATTTATTCATGAATGGGCTACATTAATTCTCCAACCGCTTAGGCTTGTGGAGTTCGGGAGGGATATATTTTAAATAGACTAACTTAAAAACGAACTTATTACTAACTTAAAACTATAATAAGGCTAGCCTCTTTGGGCCTAGCCTAGTTTTATTTACAATTGTTTTGGATTGTTATTGAGAGTTCTTGAGGGTGCTACGAGGTTGCACACGATCACCAGGAGCGCCGCCCACGCCGTGGGGGATGAACCGATGCTTTCACACGCACGGATATTTAAGCGACCCGCTTGAAACCATTGCTGCGAACTTCACTCCCATTGGACTTCGCCTAGCACTCTTTAAAACGTGTGCCGTCCTGTGGCCACCTACGCTTCGGCGACGTGGTGGACTACAGCGCATAAGTATTTTGCGATTTCTCTAACTTTGTCCCTCAAGCCCACTCAAATCCCATCTTCGCGATGGAATATGTCACGGCATTTCGCGTCTTTCTCGGTCTTCCCTGCAGAAGTCGCATGATCGCAAGCACTGCTTCATTCGGTCACGATCATGCGAAATCTAGCGGAACGACTGAGAAAGAAGCGAAATACCATGACTATTCCATCGCCAAGAGGATTTGAATGTACTTGAGGGGTAATGTTAGAAAAATCGCAGTTTACAAGGATACATTTGAAGTAGTTCAGAACTGAGTACTGCGGCTCATAGCGCGCCCTCCGTTTCGGAAACGGTTGAAAGTACTCAGGAACTTGATATCGAGCCCTATCTTGTATCGAGAAAGCTATTCTTTAACGAAGCCTGTAAAGCCTCTCAAACCAGCGAAGCGCCGGAGATGCTCAAACAACTAGCTTGACATGCCCTCACTATAGGACAAAGAAGACAAGCACTCCCCTCGGATATTTTGACAGCGTAGTGCAACACACACCGTAACACGAACAACAGTCACGAACATGACAACACAAAATCCGATTTGGCTGCTGACCAAGGTCCGACACGAACCTCCAGCCATTACACATAGCAGTACAACGCGAAATGCGTGTGAACTGCCAACCCAAAGCTCACCAACCTTCGGCCGAAAAAAACACAATATTGCTGCGGAGAGCGAACTTGCGAATTTTTGAACTTACCAACTGCGTAACTTGCGAATTTTGTTTGTTCAATAGATGGAAACATTCTACACGAAACATTTCAAGCAAGATTTTTTCATTCCTGAATGCCACGTGTCGATTTAGCTCAGATCGCTGAGTCATTGTAAACTCCTGTCTAGTGTCTACATATGACTTGTATAGTTCGAATCCTAATCTAAAACCGTGATTCACTGCTGTATGCCTCTGGTTACGTCGCAGGGAGAGGCCGATGTACATCAAACGGTGGTTGATCAGCACCGAAGTTGACGGGGATATGCAGCTAAGTTTTACCGATTTTTGTTCGTCATGTAGAAAAAATGCTCATATAACCACCGTTTGGCGTCTTGGCGTGCTCTAGTAGTACAATTTAGCCACACAACAATTGACTTGCACTAAAAGTTGCAAAGACATGCTGCCAGGTAGCTCCAACAATGACTGTGCGCATGCGAACGCTTTTTTTATTTAGTATTCTGCTTGTTCGGCATTACTGCCTTCCAAGGAAGTGAATTACAATGGATAGATAAGAAATTTTACGAGTCCGTCACTCATAGCGTAACTGCCCGTAGCCCTAACGATATTGATGTACTTTGCAAGTTTGATTATCTTTCGTTTGAAAATATCAAATATAGTAATGAAGTTTATTAGTTATTTAAAATAATCTAAATCTTTCTTATTTACTGAGGTTTAAATATGTCTCTAGGGAAACGAGATTTAATTCTATTTGGTGCCTTGTAAGATTGACCTAAATTAAAAAGTAACGGACAAGGAGCTTCAGGAAGATTTAAAAAAATTGATCTCTGTATTTCTAAATGTTTTCTAATTGCTTCTTATTTGTATTCTCTGTGTAATTGTTCGTTGCTAATAAACCATGGGCGTACGAACGCGACGACAATGGGCGAGTAGCGCGCAAAATTAATTTGGCAGTGAATGGGTTGAGCTGGCTGAGATTTCGCGTTTCGGGGGGGGGGGGTAGGGGGATACCTAGTTGCACGCGACCGCAAGGAGCGCCACCCACGCCGCGGGGGAGGAACCGAAGCTTTCACACGCACGGATATTTAAGCGACCCGCTTGAAACCATTGCTTCGGGGAGCAAACGTGCGAATTTTGGAACGTGTGAACTGCGGAACTTGCGAATTTTAATTGTCCAATGGATGAAAACATCCTAAATGAAACATTTCAAGCAAGATTTTTTCATTCCTGAATGCTACTTGTTGATTTAGATGTAATCGCTAAGACATTGTAGACTCCTCGCCAGGATATACACATGTCACGTCGGTTCAAATCTTCATTTAAAACCATTCTTAGCTGCTGTATTCCTCTGGTTACGTCGGAGGGAGAGGCCGGTGTACATCAAACGGTGGTTTTTCAGCACCGAAGTTGACGGGACATTGGCAGCTAAGGTCTAATGATTTTACTACTTCTTATAGAAAAATGCTCATATAACCATCGTTTGACGCCTTGGCGTGCTCTAGTAGTATAATTTATCAACACAACAATTGATTAGAACTAAAAGTTACAAAAATATTCTGTCAGAGAGATCCAACAATGACTGTGCGCGTACGAACAATGGGCGAGTAGCGCGCAAAATTAATTTGGCAGTGAATGGATTGAGCTGGCTGAGATTTCGCGGGGGGGAGGAGGGGGAGACCAGGTTGCACGCGATCACCAGGAGCGCCACCCACGCCGCAGGGGAGGAAGAGATGCTTTCACGCGCACGGATGTTTAAGCGACCCGCTTGAAAGCGTTGCTGCAGAGAGCGCGGAATCTTACCCTCAAAAGGCACCGTCCGATTGAGCTGCTTTGCGACGACCCGCACCTGCCGGAAAAACTTTTCCGCTTCGCGTAGTTTGCATTTAAACCGGCGCTCTTTGCGATCCACTACCAGCACCCAGCTCTGCCCCCTCCCCTGGCGCCTAATGCTTCTTTGTTCGCGTTAAATTGCAAAGTTCCCGCAATAGATGCTGGTGGGTTTGCGTTACATTTTATCACCTACAACTTTCAGCACCGGCATCGAGCATTAGAAAACCTATTACAGTTCTCTTTAAAACTAGAAGAAAGTATTTTTTTCAGTACCTAGTACGCATTTCGTATATACCGGACAACATTTTTTTCTTTGGTACAACTCCGGAATTTAGTAGTGGAGGACTTTAAAGCAAATGATTTAAATGCTGGTTTCTCCGCGGTATTTTAGTTTAAGCCACGTTTGTTTTTTCAAAAGATTTAAGGTACACGCAGTAGATTAAAAATGTAAAATAACGTAGTTATTCATGAATTTAATAATATACTCTAAACACGGACATTTTAGACGATTTTATACAGCCCAGTCACATTAATGTGGCCGCCGTCCAAATGCTAAATAACCCTCTTTGGCAGCGCTGACCGCTGCGAACGTGCAGGAAGTGAGTCAATTTGGTTGTGGAAGGAACCGATAGGCATCTCAGCCATGCCGCCTCCAGTGCCGCGGCGAGTTGGGCTAGTTCCTCGGTTCCATGGTTCCTCTCTTCCATGGCGCGGACAGCCCGATAGAGAATGTCCCATATATGTACACAGTCCAGTCACATTAATGTGTGACCACCGTCCAGGTGCTAAATAACCCTCTTTGGCAGCGCTGACCGCTGCGGACGTGCAGGAAGTGAGTCACTTAGGTTGTGGAAGGAACCGATAGGCATCTCAGCCATGCCGCCTCCAGTGCCGCGGCCAGCTGCGCTACTTCCTCGGTTCCTCTCTTCCATGGCGCGGACAGCCCGATAGAGATGGTCCCACAGATTCTCGATTGCGCTTAAATCAGGGGAGTACTGTAAACTCGGCCTGTTGCTCTTCGAACCACTCACACTACGAGCTGTATGACACGTCGGATTGTCCTGCTGGTAGATGCCGTCTTGCTGAGGGAAAACGATCTGAATATAGGGTGGACATGCTCTCCAAGGACGGCTGCATACTTCTGTTGATCAACTGTGGCTTCCAGAGTGACGTGATCACGAAGCCGGACGCGACTCAGCGGACGTCCAGTTGCGGTACTGACGTGCAAATTCCAGCCTTCGTCGCCGATGAACAGCAGTCAGCAAGTGTGCATGGACAAGGCGTCTGCTGCGGGGGCCCATTTGCAGCAACGCAGTTCTGTTCGCATATCTCCGCAGCCGTCGTTCTTCCTTTCCATCTATGACCCATGGTGCGCCACAGTTACCTTGGCGCTGGACATTGCTATTTTTTGAATATCGCTATGTTTCATGCACGGTATTCTTTAACCACGGTGGCAGGCTTCACTTTACAAACTTCTCCCTTTCGAAAATGCTTCTGCTCTTGGCCCGAAAGCCAATGATCATACGCTTTTGGACGTTTTAATCGCTTTCGTTTCTGCATTGCAACAACTATTTTCCGCATCCACCTGACACGCTTTATATAACCTCCACTGTCAGTGCTGCCATCTGTCGTCTATAAGGGGTTATTTCATGTTCACGTCGGGAATAGGCAGTGGTCACATTAATTTGACTGGACTATGTATGAGAAAAACAACGCACATACACCAACATAAGCAAAACTTAATTATCTAATTATATATCACATCCTACCAATTTTGTGATGCAGACTTGGCTATGTTTCTATTAGGAAACAGTGATTGTGCTCATGCGTGCACCTCGTGGTGCGAAGCAAATCGAACGAAAAGGAAACTCTATTCTTAAACGTGATAGCGTTCCAGGTGCTGCAGTGGTGTCGACATTGTTCGTCTGTTCAACTTCTGCTCCTCCGCCAGGCTATGGGGAGCCGACTACGCACAGATTTTCCAGAATTTCAAATGTTCTGTCAAGATGGCGTGAGTGGTACCGTGACTAATGCTCGACATGAGCCGAATGTCTTCCACAGTGCACCGTTAGTCACTTGTGAGGGTATCATCAACCAAAGCAATGACAGAAGGGGTAATGATACGATGAACTTGTCCTGGCCGACTGTTGTCTTCCAAAGATATATATCCTTCTCAAAATCGTTTATTCCACTGAAACTTACTCGCATTATCATACTGTGTTCATCACACACAAAAAATTTCCGACCTGAGTATCACCGCCTGACTCTCCTTGTGGAGCCAAAAAACGCACTGTACCTCGTTGTTCCTTTTTCCGGACCCCCATAGTGAAACCTATCAGTCTTTCCGGACTTTTATTACTAATTTTATTACTATTTTTAATAATTTTAATACAAATGCTATTATCTCTTTCTCATTTATACTTTTATTTCCTTTCATATTTGGCTAGCTCAGTTTTATTACAATAACAATACTTATGTATCTCAGGGCTGCTGTAATAATTTATTTGTCTTCGTGAGCCTGAAAATTTCCGCTCTTACGAGAACACAGCTAGTAACAATTTGTGTAACTGGAGAAAAACTTGTGTTGGTGGCTACTCTCATGATTAAAGACCGGATTCCCGTGTAACTGCATGCTTCCTTTGCTAACTTGAAATTGGATGAAACCTTGACAGAAATTTGAATCATGAAAGGGACGTTGTTTTCCATTTTGCACGAAATTGCACGGGTTGTGGATTCTTGCACAACATTGCACGTTATAGGTAATACTACCGAAAAACTGCACACTTTGGAATTTTACTGGACGAATTTGCAAGATTCTTAGTTTTATTGCGTAAAATGTAATTTTTAAAGTATCAACTTGTTTTAATTTATCTTTTTAAATATTTTATTTGAGAAATATGTTTTTATGACATAAACCACCAGTGCATTCGGATGGTCTGTGAAACCCAAATGCCGTTTCACATGAATCAATTCTGCATTGTGTTGCCCTATGAACTGAGCGTCTATACCTTTCAAGATGCTTATTGCTTAATTAAAATTTCTGAGTTATTGCGTACATTGGATATGCGATGTTACTACAAATTAGGTCTGCGGCCCTTGATTGCGGCCGTTTGGCCGGGGTCTATTTTCCCAATCGGATCATATATCCGTTTTGTCAACCTTCACGGAATTCACCAACACGAGACTGCGCGCGCAAGTCACATTACCTCCGGGCGGGAAGCGTAGGGGCAAACGTGCTGCGTTTCAAATTCATCGACTATCTCGGAAAAGACGCTGCCTTGCGAGGCACGAGAGAGAGAATCAATGCAGTTTTTGACCGCTTTTAGCTGCGTGCACACACGTCAGAGTGAGGCTCGGCATACACACAAGTGTAACAGTGGAACGAAGTTTTCCTCTCTGAAACTTATTAGTTGAAAGAATATATAATAATTTCTCATAAAATATTTTGGAAATATAAATAATTATTAGTTGTAATGCAAACAATTAAAAACATTTCTTCTGTAACAATTATTTTTTGATTTCTGAAGGTATTTTTGTACATTTCAATTTTTATATTTTTATACCAATTTACTTTTGTTTGGGAATAATATATAAAATGTCAAATATGGTTTATTTAAACAATATGTATAAACTTCGTTTTAAAAAACAGTAAAATATTAATATTTCATTCACATTAAATATCACATTCAAACATACAATAAGTTGATAAATGGATTAACTTGACTTTTTAGGCTACATAACATCGTTTTGCAAGGATTCGATATTTTATTGCATGTTTTCGCACGTTTTGGTGTTCTTACTGCACCATTTTAGAGAGTTTTCTTGCACGAAAATCCTGTCTTTACTCATGACATTTAAAAATTCCTACGAAGTATAGCTCGACCAACTTGAGAATGATGTTTACAGGAGCGCGCCACCGTCTGTTTACAACCGAAATGACAGAGACGGAGATAAAAGGGTACTCAATTCAAAATTAAAATGGTACCGTGCCAAATTATTGCGAAAGAAAGCACGATTTATTTCGTTGCAAATCTAGAATCTTCCCAATTAATAGTTGTGTAAATCTTCCCAATTAATAGTAACTGTATAATTGTCTGCATCTCATATTGGAATAAATAAAAGTATACTTTTCTTTGTAAAACGATTCAAAATTTTGAAACTAATTCTTTCGATGAGCAGTAACAATCATATAAATCGTTTATTTCACTTAAGTAGTTTCTCAGAATATATATCAAATTAAATTATTTTTTATGTAAGGAGTAACCCCCATAATGAAGAATATTGTAGATACTTACGACAGTAAAGTTAATGTTTTGGTACTTTATTGCAAACCTAACAAACCGTCTAAAGCCTATGAAAAAAAAGATGAATGAAAGAGAATACAAAATGTTTAAATTCAATGAATAAGTATTAAAAATTCAATCTAAATAGAACTTTTTATAATAGTCTTGTACTACAAAGGTAAAAAGTAAAGAATGCAACTTAAAGGGACAAAAATAAAACAGTCAGTGCAAATCTTGCATGATGTGTCTCTGAAGTTATATTTTATTCACAACCTCTATGAAGGAGGCCATGGTGATTCAGTAGGAGCAGTCTCTGAACTCGCTTCACGCTCCTGGTGACGTTTGTTAGCTAAACTGACTGTACAGACCTGTGTTTTCACTGTTAGTTCCACGACGCGCCGCAATCGCAGCCTTCATTCTTCGCTTGGTCGAGTTATAACAAATTATTCAAAAAATGTTATAGTAACAATACCTAATATAACTCAGTCTTTTAATTAATTAAATTGTGACTTTAAATGCAAATATTGATCTTTATACTTTAAACTTAATACTATTTATATAAAATAATTACATTTTATATACTATCCCTATTGGATCCGTTATGAACATGTATATGAATTTCTTAATAAGTCTTATTATGGCCATATTTAATTTACTTTCTCACTTTATTAACTTATTAATACTCTTATAATTACAACAGCCTTGGTCTTGTACATTTCATTTGAACGTCTTTGCCATTGGTTAGGTGACGTGCGCTTTCCTGGTTAGATGACGGCTGCACTCGAGGGGTTGTCCTGGATCTCCGTGCAAGTTGTCCTCCTGGCAGCGACTAGTTCCGTCCACGTTTTGGTTTTCCACACACAGATTTTGCAATTTCGCCGTTCTGAATACTGTTTATCGCGATTTTTATACGAACTGTCTCATTTTCGATTCTACTTTCTTTTTTACACAACTCTGTTAATTTATTACTAACTACTACTTTCTCGCGGTACAATTCCGCCTAACCCGTCTCGCGCCTCTACATCCGTCCTCTCTCGAGGCACAATTTCCTCTGATGAAAATTCAGCAGTTAATCTTCCTCCTCCTCTCGATTGTGTGTTGTCTTCATTGTTTTACAAGCCTATTCGATGCTATTCTGTCCTTCTCCCATTGCAGTACACTAAGTTCCCAATAACGCTCTATAATTAAATTATTTATATATTTTATTTTATTTTGAATTATATTATAAATACTTAACAGAAATTCATGTTTTTTATCGGTGCGACGTATATCCCGTCAACGTCACGTTTTTTTAAAAAAATTTCCCTTAGTTGTACGAACTTATCGTCGTATTTCGCCATTATATTTTCATTTGTTTAACATAAATACCTTTAATATATAATGGTTCCTCTCAATAGTGTTGTCGGACGCGCGTAGACTCGCTGACCTCAATTCGAACGCGCCCAACAGACAAGTGGCAGAGCGGTGTACGTTCGTGTTGTTCCCTTCTGATTCCCAATAGAGAGCACTCAATACCACAACTATCAGCATTATCAACTACCGTGCCGTGCTCGCTGCAGTCTGTCTCGTTTTCATTTGGCTGGCCCTCGCAGAATGCTATCTGTGTGAGGTGCGCCAGCCGCTCTTCAGGCAGCGTATTGACAATGTTCTTTCCTAATAAACTCCCGTGACGCAATTCAGCGCTACGATACAAATAATTCGCATCAATACTAGTTCATGACAAAGTCAAACGTTTTCATTTCCTCCAATTTCCTGAACATTATTAAGCTGGAAATGTTTGCAACGGCTACTTTTAATTGTCGTTTGTAGGTAAGTAAATAAAAATCTTTAGAGCTGGACGAGGGTCGCTTGACTTTTTGCGAACATTTTTTAAAGCATTGGTTTCTTGGACTGAACAAAACAAATTCAGTATTTTTTTATAACAATTTATTTCTTGTTGACGATTGGTTTCTTGGACTGAACAAAACAAATTCAGTATTTTTATAACTATTTCTTGTTGGCGTTTCTGCTCTACGTGGGATCTTCGTCAAAAAACTATTGTCCACATTATGTTTACGACTTGGCCAGGTTTTTTTATATCAATGACAATTTTTTTTATCAAAATGCTGTTAGTTTAAAATGTGATGTCAACAATCTGGACAAAAGTTTTTTGAAAAAGAATCCAAATGGGGTGTAAACGTCAACAAGAAATAAATTGTAATAAAAAATACTGAATTTGTTTTATTAAGGTCAAAAAACCATTGCAATAAAATAAATAAGATAACAGACGTTAATATACGCATTAAAAGTTTTGCCGAACATTTAAATCACCCTCGATGCTTCAACATGCGAGTCCAAGTTCATAACGAAGCTTTGGCCTGCGCGTGTGAGATAAAACTGTCCAACATTTTACTCCAGAACTCTTTTTTTAATCAATTAAAACTGGCTATTCTCATTTGAACTACGAAAGAGGAAGTCCTGGTTTCCCACATGCGTTCCTTGCATTAGCAGAGAGAGTCCCTTGTTTGAGTCCCTGTCCCATGTATTTTGAAAGGAAAACGGTACGCTAAAAATCTCCTTTTTGAAATCGGGATAAAGTGCTGTCAATCATTTTAAAAATCAAAATGTATTCCGTAGGGGTTTTGGTGGGCATTAGTTTATAAAAAGTAGGATTGGGTAGATCGCATGTACCTCGTAACAAGGGTGGTTCACAGACTATTGAAATCAAGAAAGGCGAGATTCAGTGGTGATTCTAGGACGTGAAATTTGAGCTTTTATACGTATGAGCTTGCATACATTTGCTTTATCTCCTATCGATATCGTTACCTAGAAATTTAATAAATCGAACATTTTGCTTGTGAGTTTCTGTACGACTAGTAATCTTAGTTGAGGAATACGGCCCAACTTTATAATGAATAAAAGTGCGAATGAAACAAATCAAATTCAATGATTACGTTGCAAATGATATAAAAAGTAATTTACAAAAAGTAATTTTTACAAATAAATACTTGAAATAAGTATGAACTTGCAGACGTATTTTCTTTTAATTCGTGCTATTCCATTTCCATTAATATTCAAAAAGTTTAGTAGTTTACTATAGTGTATAATGTTGCTTTTTGTTATGAGCATGTGTCCTGCTTTTTTACTCAAGAAAAAGTCACATTGTCCATGTATTATTATTATTATTATTTTTTTTAATTTATTTTTTTAAGATCTGGTCTTCTTTGTTAAGACACATTAGTTCACCTTTAAATGAGTATTGTATATTTAACAGATGACTACTTTTACTGATTAAAGGACGATTCGGCTATTTCTTTAAAATTTGGTCATGAAAGAAACGTTTATACTTTTCACAATTAGAAGACGCAGAGTTCTAATTGAACCGTGATTCCGGGAGGTTCCTGCGCTGCCTGCCAGGGGATGCGACAGCCCGCCCCCCTCCCCCCTGGCTGTCTTCCTCGAGATGGGGCTCGAGTTAACGAGCCGTTCGATTCGCCATCCGAGAATTGATTGTAATGGAGAGCGCGGGGTGCGGCGCGGCGCGGCACGGCACGGCGGCGCGGAGCGTGGCGGAGGGCTGCGGGGCGGGGCGGAAAGGGAGGGGGGTGCGACGCGGGGCGGAGAGGGGCAGTGAGGAGACGACGGGCGGAGAGGGGCGGGACGGAGTGGAGTAGGGCGGAGAGGGGCGTGGCGGACAGGGGCGGATTGGTGCGGGGCGGGTGGGGCGGAGAGGGGCGGGGTGGTGCGGGTGGAGAAGGGCGGGCGGGGTGGAGTAGTGCGGGGGGAGTAGAAGGGGGGCGGGGCGGAGAAGGGCGGGGCGAAGAGGGGAAGGGGTGGAGAGGGACGGAAAGGTTCGGGGCGAGGTGGTGCGGGGTGGAGAGGGCGGGGCGGGGCGGGGCTGGGTGGGGTGGAGAGGGGCGGGGCGGAGAGGGGCAGGGCGGAGAGGGGCGGAAAGGTTCGGGGCGAAGTGGTACGGGGCGGGGCGGGGCGGGGCGGGGCTGGGTGGGGCGGAGAGGGGCGGGGTGGTGCGGGGCGGAGAGGGGCGGGGCGGAGAGGGGCGTGGCGGAGAGGGGCGTGGTGGAGAGGGGCGTGGCGGAGAGAGGCGGGTTGGTGCGGGTGGAGTAGTGCGGGGCGGGTGGGGCGGTGAGGGGCAGGGCGGAGAGGGGGGTGCGGTGGAGTAGTGCGGGGCGGGGCGAAGAGGGGAAGGGCGGAGAGGGGCGTGGTGGTGCGGGGCGGGGGTGGGCACGGCGTGGCGCCGGGGAGGAAATCGCCCGTTCGACGAAATTGCTTAACTCATTTACATTTGATTTTTCACTGCATTATCCTCATCGTAGCTGAGCTAACGAGGAATATTTGATGGAGGAACGGGTAATGAGGATGGCCGTTAAAGTATTCCGACTTTATCATTTGATGCTTAAGATATTTTAATGCCGATCGTCGCTTCTGCATTTAGTTTGTTAATAACTTATGCCGGTGGTGTTTTATTTTCGGAATAATCCTGATATTGCAAATGGAGGCATTTAAATAAGTGGCGAAAAGAGGGAGTGTGGAGAAGAGGGATTAGTAAATTTTTGAATATGGACATTAGGAACACGTAATAAACTTTTTCATGCCAATAACTGATCAGATATACCGACTCCTGGAATGACACGATTTTACTGCGAATATAAAATTTTAGATGGCACATTTTGGTATTTTATCTCTAGAGTTGGCAGTAAAAGTTTTTAATACGAAACGACATCGAGTAATATGTCATGAAGTGTAATAAGCACAGTATATAAAACGTATTATATATACATTATCATTATTATTAATTAGGTTTTGATTTGAAATATTTGTCCGCACAATCCGGGAATCGAACTCACATCGCGCAATTCCATTCAAATACGAAATAATATTGGATGATACCACTGGCAGTTCATGCGTTCGAACAAGCGAACATTGATTGTAGCAGCTTCATCGTAAGGACTATCTCCCGCCCAAAAGATGTCACAGTTGCCCTGATATTTCCGAAGCTTTTCCTCGCATTCCATCCACGGAAAGGCGATCAACGCTGTAAAGAAGTCCACAAGCTGATGGCCGAAAAAGTCAGCGCGACCTGACCCTCTGCCATTCTCACAATCAATTTATCCCCCTTGCGAACAAGTACTCTAACAAACGGTTCAAGGAGCGCGCGCGATCTTCCCTTCCCCTCTCTTCGTCCTATCCTACTTCTTACTTACACACACGCTTACATGCATTGTACCAACCACACATGCCGGGAGACCGGTCGGGAGTTTAGAGCTTGTCCCGGCTGGGGTGGTGCCCCGCCGGTGGGAGATACCCGATAGAGGAAAACTTCTGTGCGCGATGAAGGGTCGGCCGCCGGATCTCGTCATCCAGCGAGGGAAGATCACCGCTGCCTGTCGAGATAAAACATGCACTCAAGTTACGAGACGTATGACATTTGCAGTTGACACGCCAACCAACCAACCAACTCGCGTGCACATGTTAGAAGTTACTAAATCAGACATTTTTGAGCGATGTTTTAATTTTGAACGTGTATTTCCTGAGCATCGTTGCCTTTCTCCTCCTCCTCCTTCTTCTTCTTCTTCTTCTTCTTCTTCTCCTAGTTCGAATTTCAGAAGGAACGCGTTGATAATTCTTTTCTAATAATGGCAGTATGTACACGTGTTAAACAGCGGATAGTGTTTGAACGTGGAGATAATCTGTTCAGAGCAAAGACGCCTCTTTGTCTGTCCCAGCCCCTGCGGCTGTGAAAATGCCTTTTGGCACCGGCTATACGCCACCCTTCGCGGCGCAGAAATGTAAATTGTCCTACCTCGCTTTACACTTCTCGTTACATCTCCTTATTTGCTGCTATTGTTCCTCGTAATTGAACCACCAAGTTAACTGTATATTTTTTGAAGGATGACTAGGGAAAAATACATTCATACAAAAGAATTCATCCCAATAAATTAATTTTTATACTTGTGTTGCAAGGGATAAAACAACATCTCCCACTGTTATAGCACCACTAGTTTGATCGTTGCAAACAAAACTAATATTGACATGCGGAAAAAGCGAAAGCATTAACTGACGACCTACAGCCGGACCTTGCAAGAGAAACAATCTCATCTATCGTTTGCTTGCCTGCCTGCATGCCTGCCTGCTTACCAGCTTGCCTGCATACCTGCCTATCAGTCAGCTTGCCAGCCTGACTGTCGGCTTGCCTGCTTGCCAGCCTGCTGTCCTGCTTCCCTACCCTACCTGCTTGCCTGCCAGTCTCTCTGGCTGCCTGTTTGCCAGCCTGCCTTCTTTTTGTCTGCCTGCCTGTTTGCTTGCCTAACTGGCTGCCAAGTAAACATTTTTGAGATTTTCCTAAAGGATGAAAAGAAATTTTGTCAATGAGTTTTGACTTTTATTTTTTTAATTGCAACACAGTGTAAATTCTATATTAATAAGAGTTTTTCTTGAGCAATTTCGTCGTTTTCCGGCGCACGATTACATAACTTTCTCTTCTAACGAAGAATTTTGAAAGGCGAAAAAGTAAAAATGAGTCAAATGCCGTTTACAGATCAAAAATCGAACTTTTTGTTCAGACGTTCTCGGAGATATAAATTCTTCTCGACAGTGGTACGGACTTCTGAATTTTCCTTCAAGTATTTTGCGGTACATTTAACGAGGTCTTTGATCCTCGGCTTACCTAATTCTTTGAACAGCCAAAACGTAATTTATAACAATTACATGGTGCTTTGTAGCTATGCGGTTGCAACGGTAATTGACAAATGCGGGAAACGAGAAACGTATTACCGTGTAATTGTGAAACTTACAACTCTGAGTAGATGGTGAAGAGAACTCTTACAATACTTTGAATTGAATTGAATTTACGCCTTATTTAATGTGGCGACACTCAGGCCATGAGGCATGCTCTTCCGTCTGACCACGCAAATTCCTCTGCGTGCCATACTTTGCGCAAAATGTGAGCTGTTCCAAATAAATTATAAATATTATTCCAAATATTATTATTATTATTATTATTATTATTATTATTATTATTATTATTATTGAAGATGACTCATTTCTTCATATTATAGTTTTGATCTTCATTACAATGCCTTTTCGAGAATGGATGCATTCCCATCTTCAGAAAAAGTGCTATAATCAAACGAAAATAAAGGATTATAATTGTTACTAAATTTATCTGAGGCTGGGAGAGTACTCATTCCTGAAATTTATTGAAGACGTAATTGTAATAAAAGTTTAATCTAATATATAAAAATCAATATTTGTTTCTTTTTTGGTTCGTGCTTAATGCGCTGCCGTACCGTTCATTCGATTGTGATAAGAATTTGTCAACTTTTTGTTTGCACAAGCCGGAAGAACATACTATATGGAGGCAAAGTACGCATAGTAACTCCACTAGATGGCGATGCAGCACAAAATGGGCGCTTCAGTTAAATGCAAAGTTAAATGCAATTCTCAATCCACCTTAGTTTCATTGTTGCTGGGCGTTGCCGTATGCCATGGGGCGAGGTCGAGGAGAACACGAGGAGCAGGCGGCGCAAGTTGATGAGAGGAAAGGAAAAAATAGAAAGGGAAAAGAAAGAGGGAAAAAGGACAGAGAGGGAAAAAAAGTGCGGCAAAAAAGAGAAGGGAAAAGAGAGAGGGGGAAAGAGAAAGAGTCAGAGAGAGGGAAAAATAGAGACAGAGAGAAAAAAATAGAGAGAGGGAGAGAAAAAGAGAGACAGAGAGAAAAGAGATACAGAGAAAGAGAGAGGTGGAAAACGAGAGAGAGAGAGTGAGAGAAAAGAGAGACAGAGAGGGAGAAAAAGAGAGGGGGGGAAAGAGCGTAAGAGCGTTTTGCTTCAAGTAAAGGCAATTTATAAAAAAATTCTGAAAAGAAGCCTCTAAACAGTTTTCTTTAAAATTTTTTGTTGGATAGAGCAAAGAACGCTTAAAAAAGGCGCAGGTTTCATTTTCGGCAAATTCTCTGTATTTTCGAAAATTGTCCACAAAATATTAGCATTGCAAAACTGCAGTTTTGAAGATGAAGATTTTATCTTTAATTATATCTGTTCATTAAGATTTGGTGTTGTAATAATGTAAATAAATCTCTTTGAATTTTTAAAATTTGCTAATACAATGAAAAGTTAATTTTAAGCGTCGGGAAGGCAAATTTAACTGTGAGACTGGTGGTGTAAGGAATAACGTGACTGGCATGTTAACTCTAAGGACCAGGGCTCGAATGCGAGCCCCGAGACATTCTACTGGGTAGAAACACTTTTGCAAGTTCATGAAGTTTTATGATGTTCCATAGCCGTTACAAGTACAGCGAGAAACGTTGTGACGCCTGTAGTTTCCTTTTATGATAGATATAGAAACCACAGCCAATTCAGAATTAAATAATTAAATAATTAAATGCGCTCTTTGTTCCAAGGCGAAAAGCGGGAAAATTCTGTTGTGATGAACACAATGGAGCTGTGTTTTTTGTTGAAAAACACTGCTACCACTTGTGCTTATTCTAATGGAAAATAATAATAATTATGAAGACTCAAAAAATGAGAAGAGACACATCATTTTTATACTTTTTTTGTTTCTATTTAATTATTTTTATTAATGTTAAAAGAATAAAAAATAAATGGAACGATTACGATTGTTAAAATTTCCATTAGAAAGAAAACTCTTGTGAAGAGACGAGTTGGTTTGCGCCAAGGCCCTGAGTGAGAGCGGAGTGCCCCGGCGGCCAGTGGGAGGTCAACGCCCTTTTCCGATTCGTTTCGTGGACGCTCGCGGTCAGAAGAGGTGTGTCCAGTTGCACAATACGGTTGTTTGTGCAACTTTTCCTACTGAAGGATTCTGTTATTAAATATTGACTAACGCTTGAGCACACACGTTAATGTATGATCCCCCTTCCCTTTATAGAACTGCAATATTTATCTAAATCAAGTTCGTTTACGTCACAAAGTTTTCAAGCATTTTAGAATGTAAAACGTAGACCAGTGGTGTCAAAGTCTTCTACTGGTGGAAGTGGCATGCGTCATGGCACCGTAGCATGCCACGAGCTTCTCTGCGCAACTAGCGTTGGGAAAGGGAACTATTAGTCACCCCGGCGTTTACAATAGGAATTGCGTTGTCTCTGGTGGCGGTGTGATGAACTACGTGAAGGAGCGATTTCGTCGTGGCACTCGTGCCATGGACTCCTGCTCGTGGCATCGACCTTGACAACACTGACGTAGGCCGTTCGCCTGAGGATGCCTCTTCTGGGGGCTGGAGAAAGTGGCGTCAGGTTGGCAGCAAAGGCCCTCGGCGCCTCCGCAGGCAGCCACCGCTCCCACAACTTCCACGTGGGACCCATTGGGCAGTTTAGCACGCACAGCCTATGACTTAGATGGTAAACGCCAATTTAAGGCTTTAGTTGTGCAATTGGAACTCAGTTTTATTCCTACATCTCATGGCTTTTAAATTCCATCCTCCAGCCCAATTTTTTTAAATACATAGTACGTGTGAATGGACTGTCACTGTTTTTAAAAACTTTCTATGCTTGATTATAATGAAAACGAAATTATAAACTATTACTGTAAAACGAACCCTATCTGTACGTTGGTGGAAGTCACGTATTAAACTTACCAAACCTACCAGCAAAATGATTTAAAATTTTCGAAATTAATTTCGAAATTTTCGAAATATTAATTTTAGAATTTTAGTATTAAAGAACAGTAAAACCTTCTTCTAAATGGCAATTTTCATTTAAAAATTTGGAGCAGTTTTAACAAAATGGCGTGTAAA
>JAHLJT010004567.1:1575628-1607054 GCA_031308135.1 Acheta domesticus | reverse complement strand
TTTGAGCGATGTTTTAATTTTGAACGTGTATTTCCTGAGCATCGTTGACTTTCTCCTCCTCCTCCTCCTCCTCCTCTTCTTCTTCTTCTTCTTCTCTTCTTCTTCTCCTTCTCCTAGTTCGAATTTCAGAGGGAACGCGTTGATAATTCTTTTCTAATAATGGCAGTATGTACATGTGTTAAACAGCGGATAGTGTTTGAACGTGGAGATAATCTGTTCAGAGCAAAGACGCCTCTTTGTCTGTCCCAGCCCCTGGGGCTGTGAAAATGCCTTTTGGCACCGGCTATACGCCACCCTTCGCGGCGCAGAAATGTAAATTGTCCTACCTCGCTTTACACTTCTCGTTACATCTCCTTATTTGCTGCTATTGTTCCTCGTAATTGAACCACCAAGTTAACGGTATATTTTTGAAGGATGACTAGGGAAAAATACATTCATACAAAAGAATTCATCCCAATAAATTAATTTTTATACTTGTGTTGCAAGGGATAAAACAACATCTCCCACTGTTATAGCACCACTAGTTTGATCGTTGCAAACAAAACTAATATTGACATGCGGAAAAAGCGAAAGCATTAACTGACGACCTACAGCCGGACCTTGCAAGAGAAACAATCTCATCTATCGTTTGCTTGCCTACCTGCATGCCTGCCTGCTTACCAGCTTGCCTGCATACCTGCCTATCAGACAGCTTGCCAGCCTGACTGTCGGCTTGCCTGCTTGCCAGCCTGCTGTCCTGCTTCCCTACCCTACCTGCTTGCCTGCCAGTCTCTCTGGCTGCCTGTTTGCCAGCCTGCCTTCTTTTTGTCTGCCTGCCTGTTTGCTTGCCTAACTGGCTGCCAAGTAAACATTTTTGAGATTTTCCTAAAGGATGAAAAGAAATTTTGTCAATGAGTTTTGACTTTTATTTTTTAAATTGCAACACAGTGTAAATTCTATATTAATAAGAGTTTTTCTTGAGCAATTTCGTCTTTTTCCGGCGCACGATTACATAACTTTCTCTTCTAACGAAGAATTTTGAAAGGCGAAAAAGTAAAAATGAGTCAAATGCCGTTTACAGATCAAAAATCGAACTTTTTGTTCAGACGTTCTCGGAGATATAAATTCTTCTCGACAGTGGTACGGACTTCTGAATTTTCCTTCAAGTATTTTGCGGTACATTTAACGAGGTCTTTGATCCTCGGCTTACCTAATTCTTTGAACAGCCAAAACGTAATTTATAACAATTACATGGTGCTTTGTAGCTATGCGGTTGCAACGGTAATTGACAAATGCGGGAAACGAGAAACGTATTACCGTGTAATTGTGAAACTTACAACTCTGAGTAGATGGTGAAGAGAACTCTTACAATACTTTGAATTGAATTGAATTTACGCCTTATTTTACGTGGCGACACTCAGGCCATGAGGCATGCTCTTCTGTCTGACCACGCAAATTCCTCTGCGTGCCATACTTTGCGCAAAATGTGAGCTGTTCCAAATAAATTATAATTATTATTCCAAATATTATTATTATTATTATTATTGAAGATGACTCATTTCTTCATATTATAGTTTTGATCTTCATTACAATGCCTTTTCGAGAATGGATACATTCCCATCTTCAGAAAAAGTGCTATAATCAAACGAAAATAAAGGATTATAATTGTTACTAAATTTATCTGAGGCTGGGAGAGTACTCATTCCTGAAATTTATTGAAGACGTAATTGTAATAAAAGTTTAATCTAATATATAAAAATCAATATTTGTTTCTTTTTTGGTTCGTGCTTATGCGCTGCCGGTAATTGACTTCGTCGTTCATTCGATTGCGATAAGAATTTGTCAACTTTTTGTTTGCACAAGCCGGAAGAACATACTATATGGAGGCAAAGTACGCATAGTAACTCCACTAGATGGCGATGCAGCACAAAACGGCGTTTCAGTTAAATGCAAAGTTAATTGCAATTCTCAATCCACCTTAGTTTCATTGTTGCTGGGCAGTTGCCGTATGCCATGGGGCGAGGTCGAGGAGAACACGAGGAGCAGGCGGCGCAAGTTGATGAGAGGAAAGGAAAAAATAGAAAGGGAAAAGAAAGAGGGAAAAGAACAGAGAGGGAAAAAAGTGCGGCAAAAAAAGAGAAGGGAAAAGAGAGAGAGGGGAAAGAGAAAGAGTCAGAGAGAGGAAAAAATAGAGACAGGGAGAAAAAAATAGAGAGAGGGAGAGAAAGAGAGACACAGAGAGAAAAGAGATACAGAGAAAGAGAGAGGTGGAAAACGAGAGAGAGAGTGAGAGAAGAGAGAGACAGAGAGGGAGAAAAAGAGAGGGGGGAAAGAGCGTAAGAGCGTTTTGCTTCAAGTAAAGGCCATTTATAAAAAATTCTGAAAAGAAGCCTCTAAACAGTTTCTTTAAAATTTTTCCTTGGATAGAGCAAAGAACGCTTAAAAAAGGCGCAGGTTTCATTTTCGGCAAGTTCTCTGTATTTTCGAAAATTGTCCACAAAATATTAACATTGCAAAACTGCAGTTTTGAAGATAAAGATTTTATCTTTAATTATATCTGTTCATTAAGATTTGGTGTTGTAATAATGTAAATAAATCTCTTTGAATTTTTAAAATTTGCTAATACAAATGAAAAGTTAATTTTAAGCGTCGGGAAGGCAAATTTAACTGTGAGACTGGTGGTGTAAGGAATAACGTGACTGGCATGTTAACTCTAAGGACCAGGGCTCGAATGCGAGCCCCGAGACATTCTACTGGGTAGAAACACTTTTGCAAGTTCATGAAGTATTATGGTGTTCCATAGCAAGTACAGCGAGAAACGTTGTGACGCCTCTACTTTCCTTTTATGATAGATATATTGATTGATTGATTCGTGTTTCCGGGCGCGTCAACGGCTCAGGTCATTAGTCCCGTAAGTGTAGTGCGTGTTTTCCCCCGGGAGGTGGCGATGATCTTTTCCCCGCTGGATGGCGAGATCTGGCGCCGACCTACCGTCGACTACCGGGGCTTTCCCCTCAACCAGGTATCTCCCGCCAGCGGGCACCGCCCCAGCCGGGACAAGCTGTAAGCTCCCGACCGATCTCCCGGCATGTGTGGTAGTGTAGTGCATGTTAGTGTAAGTGTGTGTGTAAGAGGGAGAGGATAGGACAAGGATGAGGAAGGAAAGATTGCGCGCGGTCCGTGGCCCGTTTGTTAGGGTACTGCTCCGGCATTCGCCTGGTGTTGATCGGAGAAACCACGGAAAACTACCGATCAGAGCAACTGGCCGCTAGAATTCTCCTCCAGACAGCGACTGAATTCGACCTAGCTGACAAGCTAGTGTCGAAAATCCTGCCGGGACTCGAACCTAGGACCTCCCGGTCAGAGGGACTGCAATGACATCAGGTTGATGCACTGAGCCATCTCTCCCGGTGAGATAGATATAGAAACCACAGCCAATTCACAATTAAATAATTAAATGTGCTCTTTGTTCCAAGGCGAAAAGCGGAAAAATTCTATTGTGATGAACACAATGGAGCTGTGTTTTTTGTTGAAAAACACCGCTACTACTTGTGCTTACTCTAATGGAAAATAATAATAATAATTACGAAGACTCAAAAATGAGAAGAGACACATCATTTTTATACTTTTTTCGTTTCTATTTAATTATTTTTATTAATGTTAAAAGAATAAAAATAAATGGAACGATTACGATTGTTAAAATTTCCATTCGAAAGAAAACTCTTGTGAAAGAGACGAGTTGGTTTGCGCCAGGGCCGTGAGTGAGAGCGGAGTGCACCGGCGGCCAGTGGCAGCCACTGGGCGGTCAACGCCCTTTTCCGATTCTTTTCGTGGACGCTCGCGGTCAGAAGAGGTGTGTCCAGTTGCACAATTCGGTTGTTTGTGCAACTTTTCCTACTCAAGGATTCTGTTATTAAATATTGACTAACGTTTGAGCACACACAATAATGTATGATCCCCCTTCCCTTTATAGAACTGTAATATTTATCTAAATCAAGTTCGTTTACGTCACAAAGTTTTTCAAGCATTTTAAAATTTAAAACGTAGACTAGTGGTGTCAAAGTCTTCTACTGGTGGAAGTGGCATGCGTCATGGCACCGTAGCATGCCACGAGCTTCTCTGCGTAACTAGCGTTGGGAAAGGGAACTATTAGTCACCCCGGCGTTTTACAATAGTGATGGCGTTGTCTCTGGTGGCGGTGTGATGAACTACGTGAAGGGGCGATTTCGTCGTGGCACTCGTGCCATGGACTCCTGCTCGTGGCATCGACCTTGACAACACTGACGTAGGCCATTCGCCTGCGGATGCCCCTTCTGGGGGCTGGAGAAGGTGGCGTCAGGTTGGCAGCAAAGGCCCTCGGCGCCTCCGTAGGCAGCCACCTCTCCCACAACTTCCACGTGGGACCCATTGGGCAGTTTTAGCACGCACAGCCTATGACTAGGATGGTAAACGCCAAATTTAAGGCTTTAGTTGTGCAATTGGGACTCAGTTTTATTCCTACATCTCATGGCTTTTAAATTCCATCCTGCAGCCCAATTTTTTTAAATACATAGTACGTGTGAATGGACTGTCACTGTTTTTAAAAACTTTCTATGCTTGATAATAATGAAAACGAAATTATAAACTATTACTGTTAAACAAACCCTATCTGTACGTTGGTGGAAGTCACGTATTTAAACTTACCAAACCTACCAGCAAAATGATTTTAAAATTTTCGAAATTTAATTTCGAAATTTTCGAAATATTAATTTTAATAATTTTAGTATTAAAGAACAGTAAAACCTTCTTCTAAATGGCAAATTTCATTTAAAAATTTGGAGCAGTTTTTAACAAAATGGCGTGTAAACGCTACTAAAAGTTCGAAATTTGAAGCTCTTTCACACAGAAATTTTTTGAGTTTTCGAAACACTTCATTTGAAGTCGTTTAAAGACTCCCGAAATCAAACCGTGGGCTGCAGGGCTGAAGGAGAATCGTGACGTCCTTCGCTTCCGAGTTGGGATCCGCAAATCCGCGGGCGGACGTCGCGACGGGAGATTGGACGGCGTCGTCCCACAACGCGACGCCCGCCCCCTCCGCCCCTTGCCTTCCGGCCGACTCCGACCGCCGCAACCCCCGTCACCGCTCGCATCGGATTTTCCTTTCAAGAGGTGACCCCCGCTGGCGAAAATATGGCGACATTTTGACGCGTTTCCTATCGCCAACTTTTGCCTTCAAAATCTGAACGTATAAAAGCTTTCTTAGATGATAAGAATTTAACTGAGTAATTTTAACAACACACTTTTGTAAGAATGTGTTTTACGTAGTTAAAACGGGCACACGTTAACGTCGTATGTTAATTTTTTAAAATTATTGTTCCCACACCTGGTATTGACACTACTCGCTTTGAGTTTGTCGCTACATTCCGCGTTTTAAAATAATTCAATATAGCTATTTCTATTCAATTATTTCAAGTAAATCATTAAATAGTATTCGTTTTAGACTGCACACTTTTTTTTGTTATTTATGGTCGCGTCAACATCAAAGTCATTAACGACCACTATTGGGTTTAACGATGAATTGAAGATGACATGACATGGTTATGATTGGAGGTGAAAGGACGAACACAAATTCAACCATGCCCGAGGCGGGACTCGAACCCGTGGTCCCTGGGTCCGAGATCGCTACGACATTTCTGCTTTAGCGATCTCGGCCAACGGAGATCGGCGCTGCACACTTTAAAATATTATTAAAAATGTGAATATAGTGAAAACTTAATTGACGTATTTAATGAACAAAAATTAAGAAATATTTTTCTTTACCCAAAACAGGAGGCAGAACTGTAACCTGCGTATCTGCTTGAAAAAAAAATGTACTGTGTGCGCTCAAGTATACAGCAATTGTGGCTCCACAAGGCCTTCAATAACATCAAGCCAATGACAGTCACAAGCGAACGGCTAATCAGATATTCAGAGGTGCGGGTTGACAGCGGATCCCCATAATAAATTACTATATAATTGAAGGAAAATTAAAAAGAAAAAAATATTTCTACATGCATTTGACAATATTTTACAGTATTTTTGTGTTAAGAAATTTTTGGGTTCTGAACTATGGTATTATCATATGTATTTTGAATATTTGTGTGCTTCGAGTTCTTTCCGTCCGAACGCAGATGGCAACCTTTTACTTTCTCACATACAACGTACTTACGTAGTAAAGGAAATAAAACCCTGCAGATAAATAAATCATGTTATAAGTTGTAATAAGTTCCTGGAAATCGTTCTGTACTGATAACTCAAGCTGATAACGAATTCCTTAATAACGAAAAAATCTGATCTCAACATCCAACACTATACATGGGTTTTTATTTCTTAGCGCGTGGGGTCTTGTCTTCAGGATGGAATATCTCACGGTATTTCGCGTCGTATTCCGCCGTGCCACCAGGCTTGCATGATCGCGACTGTATCTATCAGTGCTGGCGATCATGCGACTCCTACCGGCACGATCGAGAACGACGGGAAATACCACAAGATATCCCATCGTGAACACAAGACCCCACGCGCCAAGAAATAAAAACCCAAGTATAACGCCTAAACCATTCGGCGGGTTTTCTCTAAAACTGATATCTATTCATCTATCTGACTAAAACATGAGGCGCTGGGAACTTCAAACACATATATCAATTTTTGTGGTCTTTATTTGAAGCTTTATCAACAATTTAAGTTTTCTAAAAACTGACTCAATTCTTTATTTCACGTTTTACTCGGATAAAACAAAGAACACTTAAAAAGTCGTGCAGGTATTATTTTCGTTCAACTCTTTCACTTTTCGAAAATTTCGAAAGTTTAAAATTCTCTTGACATTTTCTACAACCACAATATTGGTGATTAGCTATTCCCGCAACTTCGTGTGCATGAAGTTTTGAATTAATTTAGACTGGTTAATTAAAAAAGAAGATAGTGTAAAAATAATTATTTGAAAAAAATGTAAATATTACAACGAAATCTACAGCCCTTAAACACCACGTTTTTGGTTTTACACTCAGGAGCAAGGATCAATACTTTGGGAATCACTCACTCGAGAGAAAACGACATGTATGCATTGCTAAAATAACTTTTAATCTACACCTAATTAAACACATTCAGCTCTTGTGCTGTATTCATTATCATTGAAAAACGCAATTTGTCGGTAAACTGAACCCCCTTGAACTTAAAAGGGCAGTTAGCAAACCGCCGTTGGGTACGGATTGGTCAGCAACGCCCTCTAGTTTGTCTGCGTCGTAAGCGGGAAGCAACTCAGTCTTCTACAGTAGTGCAGCGAGTGAACATCATGAACCAGTGCTGTGAGCTGCGGTGCAGAGGCCTAGCGTTCAAGTGTATAAACCTGGGACACGAAAGTCTCCCCAACTTCACTGGATTCCATCCACTTCTCACAACGCTCATGGTAATTATTCTCAAACTTGTAGGCCACGGGGTGATCCTCGAAAACGGTTCAACGATCAAGCTGTAGGTGACGTAAAATGAATGGCTAAACAATGTACTTTGGAAACCAATTCCTCGCTTCAGCCTTGTAAGTACTTCGAACCGCTTCAACTCGTTAGCGGACCTTGCTAGCGGCTAATCAGTGGTTGCAAAAGACCTTCCCCCGCCCCGGATCCAAAGTAAGCCTCCACCGCTTTTTATTCATGAATGTGACAATGATTAAAAAATCGTGAAATCTAAAAAGAGGTTGGTGATGACTAGGGAGCGTATTTTTAATAAAATATCGTATTTTTCTTTCTTTTCACTTTAAACAATACCGTTTAGTATCGAAATTCATTTTAGGTTATAACCCAAGAAAGTGACCAATTTGATATGACATTTTATAAGGTTTCGAACTGTCTATTCGTTACTTTATCATAACGTTAAGGATCCCTATTTTTGAGACAGCTTTCATTGTTTTAGAAACGCATAAGAATTGTAATTTCTAATTTCATACTTTATTTTCGTGTCGTACGACGTTTTGACGAGGTTTTCCCATCATTTTCAGGTACACAATCATCAATTACAGAGTACACATATTGATCTTGAATTGTTTAGGTCTAGAAACAAAGAAATTTATACATAAAAATATAATACTACTATTAATAATAATAAATAGAAATGAGTACACAATACAGACGGATATTTATT
This sequence comes from Acheta domesticus, assembly GCA_031308135.1. Lineage (NCBI taxonomy): Eukaryota > Metazoa > Arthropoda > Insecta > Orthoptera > Gryllidae > Acheta > Acheta domesticus. The sequence continues at coordinate 1,598,927 of JAHLJT010004567.1, read as the reverse complement.
GTGTACCAATAGCCCACCTCATTTTCATGGACGAAATGTCATAAAAAATGTAGAGATTCATGTCGAAAGGTTCCTCTGTGTAGAAGGTATAGTTTAGCCGTGGGTCAGAATATGTACACATAGAGGGGGGAGACTATGTATGTTCTATGGAGTTAAAACGAGGGGGGAGGAGGAAGATGTGGCGAGATTAGATTCGAAAAAAAATTAAATTACTTAACGATTCAACGTAAGGTGTCATAGTTGCTAGTAGAAACATTTGATTCTATTGTTGAATTTAGAACTTCACCAGTTATGATATTTGTTTCCATTGTTAATCTTTTGTAGTAACTGTTCTCCTTGGCGAGAATTCTGGGATTTTGAAAGTCTATGTTGTGGTTCATTTGTAGTCTACCTTTGGTCAGAGAATTTTGCTTATTGATAGGTTCATTAATATTGCGTTTGTGTTTATTAATTCTCAACTGTAGCTTTCTCGTGGATTGTCCAACATATTGAAGGGGACAGTCCCAACATGATAGTAAGTAAACAGAGTTCTGAGTTTCTAATAAAGGAATTGGTTCTTTCGTGTGCTTGTTTGTATTTTCTCTAGTCAAAATGTTATTCATTAGGTGAATATTATATTTTCCTTTTAAGGATTTTTCACTTTGTTATTAATTTATTTTATGTAGGGTAAAGTGAAATAAATATGAGTCTTTTTCATTTTCTTTTGGGATCAATTCTGTTTCTGAATTTAATTTTGAACTTTCTTTGATTGTGTAGTTAGTGTAAAGTAATTTTTTGATTCTTTGGCGTACAGTTGTTTTTATGAAATTGGTAGTGTAAGCATTATTTTGTAACATAATGTTCACTTTTTGTAAATGTTCATCATGAAATCGTTTATGTGATAGTTGAATAGCTTTATCAACTAGGTTGTAAATAATTGCTTTCTCCATTATAGTTGGATGGAAAGAGTTAAAATTTAATAAAATCCCTGAGTATATGCTTTTCATGTACCAGTTGTTTATTATGGCACTGTTTGTGCGAATTAAGGTTATATCAAGAAAATTCAATTGTTTTGAGAATTCTTGTTCCATCATAAACTTAATTGTAGGAAAACGTCGTCACAACGTCGTATGACACGAAAATAAAAGTATGAAATAAGAAATTACAATCCTTATGTGTTTCTAGAGCAATGGAAACTGTCTCAAAAATAGGGGGCCTTAACGTTACGATATTTTATGACATTTCTTTAAACGTTTCGTGAATTTACACTTATACGTCATATTTTTACGGTTTCCCATGCTTTTAATGCATTTTCGCTCATTTCATCGATTTAATATTATTTTAATGGTACTTGTTACAAATAATATTTATGAGATGCAACAAAAAACACTCCATAGAATTCCTAAGTAGCCTATTGAATTTTTGCGCTCACAAACTGTAGTGTCAGCCTTTGTATGCAATTTAAGGTTTCTCTGGTGTCTATCAGCGCCATTGGCGGTTCAGCCGATTTCGGGATAACTAAAGACAGACGAGTAAAGAGCAATCCAAATTAAAAGTATGCAGGCTAAGTTTTCTTGAACAAATAGAAGAAGCCTCTATTACGTCAGTAACGTATCCAACAGCTTACGTTGTTAACCCGAACTGGCTTTGATCACATTTTGACGTTATTTTACTTTGCTTTTAGAGCACAACTCTTGTAAAGAATACTCAAATACTGTCTCGCCTGATGACTACAGAAAGTTAGTTACATTTCGTAACAATAACAATTATTAGTGTCAACACTTTTCGCGGCGACGTGCATGGCCGAGGGGGCTAGACCGTGTTTTGACTCAGCACTTCGGTCCGAAGGGTCACGTGTTCGACTCCCACAGCGGCCATGTGGGTTTGTCCCTAGTCTTTCATGAATGTGCGTGTCGCGGAGACCTTGTGAGACTGCTGACCACAGACCGAGGAGCCTGCATTCTAACGTACAAGTCGATTGTTGTCCTTAGTGTAGCAACAGAAGAAGTTGTTGGGGAACAGGGAAACAAACAATCAGAATTCTTTGAGAAGTCGAAGTGAGTGGACCTACATAGCTTCTCAGAGCCACGGTAGCTGTGATATATTAGCTGTGGATAGTTTTCTGGAATATTTTCATAAATACCTGATGTAATAGAACCTTGGAAATATTGTGAAGTGTTAAAACTATATTGTTATTGTTAAGAAAGAAATTAATGTCTGAAGAAGAGTTGACCTAGTGGTCAGCTGGCCCATGCTTGGCATTGCTGACGATTGCAACGCTACAGCATGTGTGTGTCTAGTGTAAATGTTAATATGTCCCATGAGGGACATAGTGGGTTCTTGACGCAGATGTTAGAAGTTTCCATTCCCTGAAGCTGAAAAAAGACCCGAGAAGAATAGAAAAAGATACTTATCGCGATCCAAACTGAAACATTAAGTTCCGTATTGCGCAATATTCCCACTGATTGTAGGTACCGATTAATAAATCAGTGCGAAATTCCTAGCAACCCAATCTAGCGTTGTGAAGGTTTCCGTCTGTACCGACAGGATAAGATCTCCAGTGCCGCTGTGCGTGTAGATATTAGACACAAACGAACTTGAAAATCTGTTTAAGGTTACCATATTTTTAATTCCATCATTAATGCTGACATTACGAAAACTGATTCTGTAGTTCGATGTAAACGATGTCAAGATCTAGGCCATACAAGAAATAATTACAAAATAGCTAAACTTGTCTTGTGTGGTCAAAGTTATGACACTAGTAAATGACAATTAGCAAGCAAGCCTCCAAAGTGTCTAATCTGTAACAGTGACTACTTGGCCTCAGATAAGAACTGTCCATATTTTCTCGCAAGACAAACGTCTTTGCTGAGCAAAACGTTCTTCAATTTTTCCTACGCCAATGCAGTTAAGAACAATAATCACAGACCGATTATGTCTCCAACTCTCACTCACCAGTCTTCTTCGCCACAAAATTTTGCAAATGTTGATACACATAATATGCATCGAATTAATCCACTAAGCACTTACGCCACCTAGCAACCGAATGACCCATTCCCTCACCACTTTCTCTTCCTAACATACCTGATCTAATGCAACAGATAATTAACGCATTATTTCCAATTATTCAATTATGTACTCAAACTTCACTTCATTTCTCTCTCAATTATCTTAGTCCTCACTACCCTGGTCTTGGATATAAATAAGATAATAAATGTAAGAGTATTTAACTGGAATGCGTATGGCATTCTTTTAAAAAAGATTTCTTAAAATTCCTACTGGCGGAACATAACATCGACGTTGCGCTATTAACTGATATTCACTTAACAACCAAATCACTCTTCCACACTCCAGGATACAATGTTTACAGATCTGACCATCCTTCATTATTATCAGCAGATGGAGTAGCAATAATTATTAAAATGAAAATTCCTCTGATTAGTTACCTGAGTTAATCACCCCAGGCTTTTTAAGTGTTGCTATAGTCTTAAATGAAAGGTCCTCTCATCTTCTTATCATTACTACAGTATCTAAATCTCTGAATATACCGGTAAAGCCACAGCACCTTCAAATTCTCTTCTCAAATCCAACTCCAACGCTAGTAATCGGAGACTTCAACGCTAAACATCAAGCTTGGGGCTAGAGAGAAAAATACGCTCAACAAAAACGTTCTTCTACATTTTACAATTACGAATTTTGCATTTCGAATTACAAAAAGCGCCCCTTCCAACCAAATAACTATCCTTTCAACCATCGCACTCCTCCAGACTCCTTAACTCACGTACTCCTTAACTCCATATCCTCCATTTTTAACAAGAAAACAGGAGGCTAAGAAACTATTGCCAGATTTTACAAAATAACCCGCGCATTTTTACATAATTACTCGCGCATATTTTTGTAATGTCATTACTCGCGTGTTAGATTTTATCTAACAACGGTTTATGTTGTATTTATTGTTTTATTATGAATCAAATATTTACATTAATATTCCAAGACATTTGTCATTGATTTTTATAACTTGAATAGATGAAATAATGCACTAGGATGACATGCAGGCTCAATTGTTGCTTATAATAAGCACTCGAATCCAAAGTCATGAAGTGAAGTGTTTCATAAAGTAAAGCCATTTAAAAAATGTAAATCATAGAATACAATTAATTCAATAAACAACATATTTTTACCATATTGAAACATACAGGGGCATTTATGAACTAAAATAAGCTTCTTCAGAACTACACTCATTGCAAACAAAACGTCTTTCTTGTGGATTCTTTTCATAGTGATTGGAGCAAATATTACAACAATGCTGCGTGAACCTGGTTTGCTTCTTTGGACAAAAAAGCGCATCTTCTTTTCTATCTTCGTTGCTCCCCGTCATAAGATTGCTCTAAAAAGAAAACAAAACTAAGTAATTGAAACTACAGCGAAGGGACAGCGGACGATATTCTTGCTAAATCTGTGAATTTTACTATCGATTTAAGGTATAAAAAAACACGATCCAGATAAGATACGAAGCTTTTCTGATCTTCACGCAAGCATTCAAGACACAAAAACATGTGTATAACTGTCAGAAGAGTGGATGTGATAATCTTATCGAAATATAAACCGGTTGCTCGCGCTTGAGAAAATGCCTAACACGACTCGCCGCACTAATCAACGCCTTCTCATATTGCTTCCCTTCGCAGAACTGATAAGAACGATGAACGGATGCAGAGCTGAATCGTGCCGGAAGGCATTGCTCGAGCATTATCTCCGTGTGTTGAAAGATGTCAATGCTATTTAAATAAATCCAGAATTGTTAGATTTTTTCTAACAGCGGGAGTAAGGGCGGGATAATTGAAACAGCTATGGCTGATGCGAATTTTCTTAGCCATTATAAACAAAAACTCAATAAATATAAAACTATTCCAAAGGACATTCTACCTCTCATTGAATTTAAGCAAAAGGCAGGGCGCCTTTGGCAAGAATACAAATTCCCACACCTCAAACAATCGTCTCTCTCTTAAAGTTCACTCAGCGTTGGAAAATTAAGATTTTGAAAAATTTCAATTCATCTTGTCTTATTTAAACAAAACTTAATCAAATCTACGGATGGTGTATAGAAATTTTAACAGGCCTTCTTGTAAAACCCCTCCATTATTATATAACAATTTAAAGCGACTGCGAACAAGAAAAAGCGAATTTACTGGCGAACTATTTTGAAATTAAATTCCTTTCAAAATAACGAAATTAATTAAAAACATGAGAACAAAAAGTAGACAGGAAGTGATAAAATTCCTATTACAGCGCTAAACCATCTATCAAATCACAGCATAGCATTCCTAATAGCCATAAACAATAGCTGCTTATGGTCGTGTTGCTTTCCACATAATTGGAAGCAAGCTGTGGCCGTCCCAACATTGAAGCCCAATAAATCTCCAAGTACGAGTAATCCTGCTAGTTACAGACCAGTAATCCTTTTACCAATCATCGATAAAATATTTGAGAAGCTTATCCTCATTAGACTAAACGCCTTCCACCCTACAAACAATATAATTCCCCCCTGCCAATTAGGTTTCAGACCATACCACGACACCACCCTCTAATTGCTCAGAATTTCGGAAGATACAGTCCGTGTCTTTTGTAGGAAATAATTCCTAGCGGCCGCCTTCCTAGACTTAGCTCAATCATTCGAACACGTATGTCAAGTTATATTAATTCGAAGTTAAATCCTTCAAATAATTATCTTATCATATCTGTTTTTATGAGGCGAGCCGCCCTGGATGGCAGAGGTGGTGGAGCGGGTGCTGACCCAGCGCCGCGGTCGGAAGGGTCGCTGGTTCGAGTCCCGCCGTGTGCAACGTTGTTTGCCCCTTGTCTTTCATGTATGTGAGTTGTCGTGGAAGGCCTTGTGAGTCTGCTCACCACAGACCGAGAATCCCTTATGTGTGTCTAGTGTAATGGTTAATGTTATCTCCATAAGTCAAAGTCATAGTGGGTATCCGGCGTAATGGTCGAAATCGTATCCGAAGCTGTAAAAAACACAGGAATAAAACTCCGACTTTTATGAGGTATCCGCAACACAAATTCGCATATTCTTTTACTACTTAAAGAAAAAATCAGGGATATCAACGAAAATTATACCTTAAACGTTCTTCGCACTATTCAACAACAAAATATAATCGAAAAATTTGGAGCCTTTTTTTGAAAATGTTGAGAATGACGGAGGGGATTCATGTAAAGTACCCTCCCAAAATTAAAATATCGGTTTCAAACTTCAAGAGCCGCGACATCAGCCAAAACGATTGAGGAATACCAATTTTGAAGAAAATCGGCTGAACGGTTTAGACACTAGCGTTCACCATAGATGAACAGACAGACGTTTGGTTGTCAATCGATTTTTCGGTATCAAGAAGCTGCCCAGCCGGTGGGAGATGCCACGTTACGGAAAACCCCGCGAGCGAACGTGTAGGTCTACGCCGGACTCACCATTCGGGGAGGAGAGCGGGGGGGGAACAACGCCGCCGCTTTCCGTGATAAAAGCATGTACTACACTTAAGGAACTAATGATATTAGCCGTTGACGTGCCCAGAGTCATTTATCAATCATTCAATCCAACGGCAGTCGCTTCCGCGCGATTGACGCCAGACGAAGGCAAACGAAGCGCTTGGAGGCAGCTCAGTCCGCACGAAGAGTCAGCCTTCTGCCTGTGAGCCAGCGTGAAGAGCGGCGGGACAGGATTGCAGAACTGTGTTATCCGTCGTCTCTCTGTTACGAAGTTGCAGAATATATTGGAAAGAGAGTTATGTGAAAAACTACACGCCAGAAGTAGTCTGATAATCTGTTTAGGAAGTACAACTTTTGGAAGTGGTTCTGAAATGAAATTATGGTCGGAAAAAGAGGTGAGACTTTTGTTCGTCACAAAAATAACACGATTCGTTTCTTCGTTTTAGCCTTTTCTTTTTCTTTGTTTCTATTTCCTCTTCTTTTGGTGAATGTTCTTGGATTTTTGTACTCCGTAGTTCATTTTATTTCAACACTTTCAACCAAATAAATGTTTTTTGGATATACAGTAATCCTACCTATTGAACGTGAATATGAACATGATATTCAAAGAGATTGTAAGAGAAGAGTCTATACCAGTGGTGTCAAGGTCTTCTACTGGTGGCAGTGGCACGCATCGTGGCACCGTAGCATGCCACGAGCTTCTCTGCGCAAGTAGCGTCGGGAAAGGAAACTATTAGTAGTAACCCCACCTTTTTACAATAGGGATGACGTTGTCTCTGGCGGCGGGGTAATGAACTGCATGGAGGGAGGATTTCGTCGTGGCTCTCGTGCCACGGACTCCCGCTCTTGCATTCGGTCACGATGAAGGCACAGGGGAACTATGGGAAGCGTGATGCACCGGCCGACTGTCAAGGGGTGGGTCAGGCGCACTAGTTGGCTCCGCGTCTGCAAGAACAGTCCAATGAACTACCTGTAAAATAAGTGATCAGAAAATCAGAAAATTTTTCATAGCAAAATATCTGGGCTATTTAACGAATGACCGTAAGTTGGCGTCGCTTGCCGTGAATTTGAGATTACTTTCGAGATCCGTGATAACAGTGGTTTAAGTTGGAGATCGAATTTGAGTTAGAGATCGCATGGATGACAAGTTATTTATAATACAAATAAAATATTCGTTTGAATCTCAAATGTTAAGATATTTAACGAGTAGTATTGTATTGTTAAAACATTCTGCGATTAGATATGGTACATTTCCGTAAGATAGGACGGCTCCCTAAACAGATTCGTCAAAAAATTAAATTATTATTTAACCTACTTAATATTATAGTCATTGAAAATAATGAAGTGATTTAAGAATTACAACAAGGTTTGTAAAAAGTAGAGTTAATAATTTGTAGGAATTTAAAGTTTTTGTGAGTGTTTTTTTGAAAACCATTGAGAAAACATTATATTAGAAAGAGTGGTGTAGTTTTGTTTTTCCTCATCTACGAGTAATTCATTTTGAATTAAGATAAGACAAAAGACATAAGATAGTTGTTTGGAGCAATAATTTCTTGTTTTTCACCCGAAGATGATGTCCACAATAAATGGGCACCGGAATTCTTCATCTGATCTTCATGATTTCCTATTTGCATTATCTCACAATTGAAGGGCGAGTGCAGCCCAGAAGTTTATATTTTAAGATCCTTAATAATTAATCAGGAGGTAATGTTTGACATTGTAACGACACTCAACCCGTGTAATGCAGTTTCGACTTGGACCTAAAAATCACTGCGACATCACAAAAACTGTTTCGCACATTTTATGATCCAATCCGCTGATACGAGAGCAGAATGCGACCGCGTTGAAACGGAAGAGCAGCGGCAGGCGCTGGGGGGGGGGCGCCGCGACGCTCCGGGTGCGGCTTCTGTCGCCGCCGCCGCCACCGCCTCCGCCTCCGCCTCCGCCATCGCCTGCGCCACCGCCGCCGCCGCCTCCCCCTCCGCTTCCGCCGCCGGCATTGCCGCCGCCCTGCTGCCGCTCCGCACTCACCGTCCCCGCCGCCACCCCGCCCCCGCCTCCGCCACGGCCTCCGCTGCCGCCTCCGCAGCCACCGCAGCCACCGCCTCCGCCACCGCCTCCGCCACCGTCTCCGCCACCGCCTCCGTCACGGCCTCCGTCACCGCCTCCGCCTTCGCAGCCACCGCCTACGTCACCGCCACCGCTTCACCTCCGCCCCCGCCCCTTCCCCCGCTTCACCTTCGCCCCCGCCCCCGCCCCCGCCACCACCACCACCACCTCCACCGCCACCGCTCCTCCACCGCTCCGCTACCGCCTCCGTAGACACCGCCTCCTCCACCCCCGACACCGCCTTCACAGCCAACGCCACCGCCTCCGCCACCGCCCCCGCCCCCGCCCCCGCCACCGCCACCGCTCCGCCACCGCTCCGCAACCGCCTCCGCAGCCACCGCCTCCTCCGCCCCCGACACCGACACCGCCTTCACAGCCACCGCCTCCGCCACCGCCTCCGCAGCCGCCGCCCCCGTCGCCGCCCCCGTCGCCGCCCCCGTCGCCGCCCCCGTCGCCGCCCCCGTCGCCGCCCCCGTCGCCGCCGGACGCCTCGATCGAACGGCGCCCCGCACCGGCAGAGGCGCCGCACAACTTCGTCCGCCCCCTTCCCCCTCCGCCCGCCCCTCCCGCGGCGCCTTCCATCCCGCTGCGCTGTCGCGGATCAAAGACGACCAAGTCGAGATCCCGGACGAGGTCGTCACGCGCCGGGGCTGTACAAAGCGGCGGGGCGCGCTCCCCCCGCCCCCCCCCCCCCGCCTCCTCACTCTAATTGTGCTCTCCGGAAGCCGCGGCTCAAATACGTCAGCGCTCTGAAGGAAAAGGTTGCGGCGGAGAAGCCTGCGCGCAGACGTGTAAGATACATACCGTCAGCGACTTCTCGTTCAGAGTTCCCAACTTTTTCTTATACCCTATTTGATTTGTTTGCTAAAAATAAACGTCTGGTAACAGGCGAATATTATTAAAAAAAATTGTATCAAGAAATGCTTGCATTTAACTTTTGTGTTTTGATGAGTTTATTTTCATTGTATTAAATTGTTAATATCATTCATCACTTACAATGTAAGTATTGAAATCTATTAGTAATTATATGCACAAATATAGTTTGTCTCGATTTTAACACATTCAGTTAATGTAGGTACAATAATTTTTAATAATTTTCATCTCAGGAGCATTTTGAAACCATTTGTTGACTGCTCCCGTGTCTTTGTTTACATCGTTAATTTTTTATTATAATGTAATTGTATCATCGATCAAAAATACTTCTTTGAAAATGTGACTCATAAATCAGTGCACAGTTAATAACCAAAATATACAAAACCAAATTTTGTCAATTCAATTTTCATGATCAGTGCATTGTTATAGAATATGTTTTCAATTTGATTTAATTTTCAAAATAATGTAAGTAGCGAAAATTAATAAATGTGGGCGAATCTTTTTGAAAATCTAAAATTTCTCCCATGTACACACTTGGAAAGGGAAATAAAAAAATAACCATCTGGTAATTTCTGTTTAAGCTGTGACCACTTATTAATTGATCTATTGGCCCAAGAGTACCCGGCAGATTAACAAATGCTGTATTACATCGCAGATATTCATAAACCTGTAAGATAATTTCATACGGCCATGCGATAGTAACCTGGAGCATGTTTGAGAATCTGGAGCAAGATAATTTTTTTGTTGCACTTATTGAGAGAGAATATTTACATTCGCAAAAATGCTATGAATATTTTAGGTGCTAGTGTTGTTAAGAGACGAACAGAGAAATCAATAAATTTTAAAGAAAACTGCTGGTCTAAAAGAGCACAAACTTTCTCAAATTATTTCTAAATTTTGCAAATTTTGAAAATTCAAAAAGTTTAACGAAAACGAGACCTGACCAATTTTTTAACCGTTTCATGTTCCATCCGTGGAAAAATATTGAAGAAAAAATAGAGGCGACTTTTTTAAAACGTTCTTTTATAAACTGAATTTGTTGAAAAGTCGTGTAAAGTACCCTCAAAAATCGAACTGTCCGTTTCAAACTACATAGAGGTCTCGAGTTCGTTCAGATCGATCGGGGAATATCATTCGTAGAGAAAGACGACTGAAGCGGTTTAGACGGTAGCATAGGCCACGGACTGACGGACGAATGTTTTGCCGTCAATCGATTTTTCGGTGTCAAGGATCCACAAAACATGGATCCTGACTACACCACGTGTTAGGATGAAGTAATTTACTGAATAAATGAACAAGATTTAGTCCACTTTTTCGTTACCAGGGCCCGGCAATAAGACTTTCTGTATCGAAAATTTACCGTATTCCGGCGTACTATATATGTACTTTCTCTTCTTACTGTATGGAAGGGTGAAAAGTAGATATTCGAGCCGTTTTTCAGAAAATGTTGTTACAGCGCTTCTTAGCTCATTTCCACAGAAACGTTGAACCCATTTCCACAGTTTCCGAGAAACGTTATAATATAACATTTCAATATTCGGTACTCACAAATGCATTAATATATTCAAGTAACCTGTAATATAAATATTAACTACGTGAAAGATATATAAAATATAATGCGTTTGTGTAATTTTAAAAAAACAAAATAAATGATACAGTTAAAGTGGCATTTATATCATTAGCAGAGAATTTAGCTCTCTCCCTGCAAAACGTTTTAAGGAAAAACTTAATCCTTTTTCAGAAAATATTGTAGCTTAATAGTTTTATGTAGCCCATATTTCACTCAAAATTACGCGAAAATTACTTCAAATTGTGAAAAATATATAATAATTTATTGATGAACAATTTGGGGAGAACACATTTGATTTCAAGAAAAGTCTCTACATTCAATAGTATAGTTTTAGGAAGACATACAAAAAATTTCAATTTTTTTTCAAAGTTTCAAACATTTTTAATCATAAGTGCAAACGAGACTTACGCAATTTTAAATAATTTTACTATATTCTTACAAGACAATTCTTTCATTGAAAGAAAAAAATTGGGGCCATATTTTAGAAAATTCTGAAAATGTCTCAGAGGCTTCAAGTTGCGATGCGAAGCGAAGAAATGCCATTCAGCACTCACAGTGAGATCATTTTTCCAGAAGCATTACCCCTTGATAGAGAAAAATCGACTGGACGAAAAAGTGTCATTCTGTTCGTCAGCCTATGCTCAACTTTAGGGCGTAAGCCTTTATCCAAAATTTATATTTTCCAATAGATCTGAAAGCTGACCTCGAGGCTCTGCTATTTTGAAATTCTTATATGAAAGAGAGTATGTGATTCATTTACTCATTGATATTTCTTTGCTTCACTTTGCAGAGAATATCGTTTATTGACTGCTTCGTAAAGAATGAAAGTATGTATTTTTGTGCCTTCAATTTTTTAAAATTTTAATATAACATGTTGCAAATATCTCTTTCTAAGTAGTGACTAGCGTTGCTAAAAATGAAAAAGGTTCTTCACATCATCATCAACCCTCTCTAATCATTTCCTGGTAAATTAATAAGCTCTTGACAGCTTAGCTTTGATTTATAATCTTTCAGTTTCCCCACTACCACCTTTCCGTCGCAAGGCCCTTTTCCTAAGACGTTGCAATGCGAAGAGATGCCACTCAGCACTCACATTGAGATAATCTTTGCAGGAACATACATTTACATTTTTTGTATTACTATCCGAGATATATACGAGTGTTAACACTGTCATAATTTTTTTTTTTTGAGAAGTGTTGCTACTTCACGCTGAAAAAGGTGAATTGAATCCTACCTTGTTTCTGTCACTCAAGAAAAGCAATTGTTATTCGACGTCTATGTTTGTCCCGTGGAGGTGGGTCGGTCCATATCCCCAACGCTCGGGGGGTGCAGCGAAGGCACTCACGTGTTCCTTTCTCCACCTTTCGTCCTCTTGTTTTCCATTTCATATGTCAACTATATTCTTTTGTCACCCCCTTTTTCTCCTCACTGGCCTCCACTGTATGCTGAACGCCCACCCATGTGTTTGCCGTGCATGGCGACCCGTGTCGAAGAGAATGGGTGACCTGGGGATGGAGGGTCTGTGTATACTTTCTCGACTGTCACCTTGACGCTGGTTCCTTACGGGTAGGCCCTTTCTACACATGTTCGCTGTGCGAACTCCGATGAGCCCTGGTGACTGAGGAGATCTTTCTGCACCTTGTACGGCCCAATACACTTTCTTTGTCTTCGGGCCCTTCTAGACGGTTTAATCGTCTCCCTATTAATAGGCTCGGACTAGGCCTTTGACTGAACTTTAGGGTGAGTGAGGGGAGCCACGGTGGCTGTCATCCCCCCGCTATTCTCCGTGTCAAACCTGGCGCGACAGTCAGGTATCCCCTTGTTGGACGCCGTGGTGGGTGAGGATCACGGAGACGAAACTATTTCCTACTTATGGAACATAAAACCAACCTCTTGCCCTTTTCCGCAAGGCAGAGGCGATGTTTCGAGAGAACTGTGATTTTAATAGTTTTTCCTGAAAGAAGAGGGCAGACCGAAGAAGCGGCGTTTTCTTCTAATGGCATGCGCAGAGGAATGACATATTTAAAAGACTTAGTGCAGCCCGTCTCTTGCAAGTCATAGAGGATTCGTTCGGTAAGCTCCAAGCAGTCGTGAGACAAAGGAATGGTTTTATTCCCTTTGAAGCGCTCACCGGCGAGCAAATGAAGAAGATTCTTAATAATAAGACTGAGAGAGGTGGCTCAGTGCATCAACTAATGTCATTGCTGTGCCTCTTACCGAGAGGTCCTGGATTCGAGTCTCGGCGGTGGCAGCATTTTCGACACTAGCTTTCCAGCTAGGCCGAATTAAGTCGCTGTCTGGGGGAGAATTCTGGTGACCGGCTGCTCTGATCGGTAGTTTTTCGTGTTTTCTGCGATCAACACCAGGCGAATGACGAAACAGTACCCCAACAAACAGGCCACAGACCCCGCAAGATCTTTCCTTCCTCTTCCTTGTCCTAATCTCACTCCTTACACACACACTTACAGTAACATGCACTACACTACCACACATTCCGGGAGACCAGTCGGGAGCTCAGAGCTGGTGCCGGCTGGGGTGGTGCCCCGCTGGTGGGATATAACTGATTGAAGAAAACCCGCTAGTCGACGGAAGGTCGGCGCCGGATCTTGTCATCCAGCGGGGAAAGATCACCGCAACCTCCCGATGGCAAAACATGCACAACACATACGGGACTAAATACCTCAATAGTTGACGCGCCCGGAATCACTAACATCAATCAATCAATCAAAACTAAGCAGATTACCGGCCTCCACGTGGAAGTGACTAACCCTTTGCAGTGCTTGAAGTGTCAAAAGTTTAGCCATGCGCAACAGTGGTGAATGACAGAAAGCCCTGTGTGCGTAACAAGCGACAAATCCACACACGAACCAGATCCCTCTGCAACAGCACTTTGGTGTGTGAATTGTGAAGGAGACCATGCGGTCACTTCTAACAAGTGCCCTACCTTTCTGAGGGAGAGGGGATTCAAAAGATCCGACTAACGGAGAAACTCCGATACCTAGTGAAGGACCCAGTCAGCCCTTTTCGTTCATTCTCGTGGTGTGACCAAAACAATTAAAGCAATAGCAAGTTGCGAAACCTCACCTGCTACTCCTCCAGTAGCGTATATCTGTTACCGGATGTCTCCTGAGAAGACATCGCTTCTGCAAAGTGGAAAATAATAATTCCCACCAAATATAAAGAAATGACCAAGAAAGCTACTCAGGTGACGAAGTCGGACTAAGCATCCACATCTCAGCCAAGCATAGAGATTGATGTCAGTTGGCTATACGGCCCATGAATCGCTTAAAAATAACAGTCATCAAAGCCTCGGTCTTTTACTCCGACTCTTGAGACTCGCTCTGAATGATCACTTAGCTTGTCAAAGAGTACTCTGGAGGAGTCTGCCTCAGAGAAAACCTCGGCGGAAAAGAAAAATGGAAAAGAAAAATATCTTAACTACCTCTTAAACTCTTAGCTACAGCTTTTTATCCTGGATTATTAAGGAGATTTTTCTCCTGACGGGATGAACTACAACTCTTCCTGTTCCGTTACCCTCCTTAGATAATCCGTTTGGAGGGGAAGCATGTCGTTCCGCCATGCCCGCTTATCCTTTCGCGCTTTTACCCCAGATGGGGTTGATGACGACGGGCTCCTTGTTCATGGCGGTGTTGATACACTGCTTCAGAAATCGCTGCTGGCTACAGAAGTACTTCTTCAGACCGTCTGTCAAACTGTGTATGCAGCTGTACCTCCCATCCCTCACCCTCATTGTAACATTTACATCCCTTCAGGACAGAGGGTATCCGCCGATGAACTATTGGTTTTAATAAACCAACTGCCCTTGCCTTTCGTGATAGTTGGGGATGTAAATGTTCACAGTCCGCTTTTAGTCTCTTCGCGCTTGCCCGAGAGGCGTCATATTGGAATTGATAATCGACACCTCGAACTTGGTGATTCAAGGTGAACCAACTGATTTCGCCGTAGCCATAAAACATGTGTATTTATCAAGCTCTATGGAGCCCTTTTCTTGCATATGTTTTGGAATGGTCCATTCTAGACGACGTCTATGGAAGGTACCATTACCCTCATTGCCATCACAAAAATGGTTTGGTTTGGTTCATCTCGAAATGCTATAGTTTGGTCGTGAATTGGCTCGACCCCTTCAAAGGAGTGTACAACGTGCTGACTGTCGAAAAGATAAAGCAAATATCAATCCCTTAGAGAGCATCTTCGACAACGTAGACTGAATGGAAGCACATTTTAACAGTAAGTACAACAAGCTGCGAATATTGGAATCCCCAAATCGACCGATAACCCGCGACAACTCTTCGTCCCGTGCTAGATCTCGAAGTGCTCAAGGGCGGTCAGCGCCCATAGGAAGGCGCTTGGCACCGAAACACTATCCAACCGCGGATAACTTAATTTAATACAAGAGGTGCAGAAGAGAACCATTTTGGAAAGTACAAATTCATCACAGAGAGCATACGTCTTCTCCCTCAATTGCCATACGCTACCACGTCTGGTATGGAGGAAGCTACGTGAAAGGAACCCAGCCAGCCATTCAAAACAATAAACCGAAACAAACACAGTTTCTAAGTGAGACAGTGGATGGACCTTGACTGGCTAGCTAGCATTTCTTTCTTTCTAATAGCTCATTGAGTTTATTAGATCAAACTCAATAAACTGTAGAAATGTATTACTTATGTACACAAAATGGAAATAAATAATTCATTAATGTGAAAATTAAGCGATGTACTGAAAGTAGTTCTTTATAGAAATAATCTAAAAACACATTTCAACTATCTTGTTTAATGAAAATTATGAACAAATCAAAATTCAGTTATTTAAAACAATTAAATGGAAACCACATTACACACACTGTCTTTTTATAAAGTAGTATAAAGTGACAACGCGATAAGATAAAGTTTTCACCTTTGAAAGTGGCAATAATAAGTGAATTTCAGAAATAAAGGAAGATATATAACGCCATAATTAAAAACATCAAATAAGCCTCGAAGGCTTATATTGATCTTATTTCTGAAACATAATAATGAAATACAGCAAAATAAGCCAGAGTAAAATATTTGTGAAGTTAAAACATTTTGGACAAGCTCAAACTTCAATTGTTTTTTAAAAGCAGTGTTCATTATAGCAATCGATAATGAACACGAGAATAAAATTAGACAGCTTGAAGCGACAAAAGAAGTTACTTAAACTCCATATTTACAATGGAGCGAATTAAAAAACAGGAAATAAAAATGAGTCCGAAACATGGCAATTTATGCAATACCTAGCATATTAAGATTGATTGAATTTAGGAAAAAACTTACTTGGCAGGAATCTAATTTGCAATAAATATTTTTAATTAATGAGAATGACATTTGCATTACTTTAAAAGAATTTATTAAGACTCGGGAAATGTGTACTTAAAAACAATTATCCTGACAATAAATATCAAGACTAAAAAATCGTTGCCTTTCTGGAAAAACACAAGGCAATTATAAGTTAAAATGCCATATGATTTACGTAAAAACAAAATGAAAGTTATACATAGCTTACTAAGATTGTAGAGAAAACTCATCTTAAGGTATAGCATCAACTCCTTTCACGCAAGGACATAATGACATGAATGAAACTCAAGAATTAAAATTGGAATGGTTAAGAAGAACATTTTTAAGGAAAAAACAAGTGATTTGGCAATATTTCGACTGAACGCTTCGACTCACGCTGTTGGCTACTGGACCTCAGCGTAATCCTCCGTCGCAGCTATCTGCCACCAGAAATGTAGTAGGCAAATATTTTTTTTCTCTCAACATTAAATTCGCATTTGCTTTATGTTCTAATTGTCGATGATCAATATAAACAATTTTTCTTTCAAATAGCTATTGCATTATATGAAGAATTGGGAAAAATAGTATTCCAAGAAAGTAATATAAAAATATTTTTCAAGCTGGATTAAAATGTATATCAACATCGTAAAAAAGAATCTATGCTATTACGTACTATATTTTTGTTCATTATATATCGTTGTATACGAACCGGTGTAAAATGTGTGTAATAAAATAAGTTGCAAACGGTGTATCTCAAAAGAGGGTGGGTTCAATGTATACCTAATTAGGTTGGAAACGAGTGGAAACGCAAGGAGCAAGAGCATTTGTTCTTGACGCGCGCTGACGTGCGCCGATTAGCGCTAGCGTGCGCTGTCATGAGCTGACGTGCGCTGTTGTGTGCCAACTTGCGCTGACGTGCGCTAGTGTGCGCTGACGTCCGCTGATTTGCGCTAGCGTGCGCTAACGTGCGCTGACGTCCGCTGACTTGCGCTAGCGTGCGCTGATATGCGCTAGTGTGCGCTGACGTTCCGCTGATTTGTGCTAGCGTGCGCTAACCTGCGCTAACGTGCGCTGACGTGTACCGATGTGCGTTGACGTGCGCCGATTTGCGCTAGTGTGCGCTGACGTGCGCTAGTGTGCGCTGACGTCCACTGATTTGCGCTAGCGTGCGCTAACGTGCGCTAAACGTGCGCTGACGTGTACGATGTGCGCTGACGTGCGCCGATTTGCGCTAGTGTGCGCTGACGTGCGCTGACGTGCGCTACGTGTGCGCTGACGTCCCGCTGATTTGCGCTAGCGTTCGCTAACCGTGCGCTAACGTGCGCTGACGTTGTACCGATGTGCGCTGACGTGCGCCGATTTGCGCTAGCGTGCGCTGACGTCCGCTGATTTGCGCTAGCGTGCGCTAACGTGCGCTAACGTGCGCTGACGTGTACCGATGTGCGCTGACGTGCGCCGATTTGCGCTAGTGTGCGCTGACGTGCGCTAGCGTGCGCTGCCGTGCGCCGGCTTGTGCTGCGTGCGCTGACGTGCGTGTGCGTGTGTTGCAGGGGCGGGGCCATGGTGCGGGTGCTGGGGGTGGCCGCGTGCCTGCTGGTGCTGCTGCTGCGGCCGCCGCCGCTCGCCTCCGCCGAGTGCACAGAGTGAGTAGCCCCTAGCTGTTGACTTTTTTCTTTTGCAGCATAACAACTTCACTCGGAGCTTCACTTTACATTGTTCAGCTGTTCCTTGAACACAAAATACCCAACACAACACTGACAGCCGTACGAGACAAATGACACCTTTTCATATCCATGTGAAATTCAATCGAGCACCTCCTCTTTATTTAGTGGACTTACGATAATTTCAGCGTGTTATGTGAGAAAGGAATAGAGAGAGGAACAGAGAATAGAGAGGGTACCCTTTTTTAAGCCTCGGGGTTTGGAGGTGTCTGCGAGGCCTACTTGAAATATAAGATACCTTTTGCATGTTAAAAAACAAGGCATGAGATATGGTGTTTGTGAAATGTTTCTTACATACCAAGGAGAATTGCGTGGCTATTGTTAGGATTTTCTTTTGGAATATTTGGAGTTGGTGTGCATGGATAGGAGCAGCACTTATACCAGACCGGGTAAGACGTAATAATAAAGATAGTAAGACGGTTTATTTTTAGGATAAGTGTGCATATGCTAGGATTTGCCTGTCTTTTCACCACAGTGCAGATATGGCTCGAGTAGCACGTTTTGCGCTACAAAAAAACATTTTGCTATTGACTATTTAATTACTAGTTACAATAAAATGTACTCTGTGTTGATACCTAGATAAAACTCTTATTTTGGTTATCTAGTAACATCCTTGTAACAAATATTAATTGTACATTAAATTTGTAAATCTGGAACAAACACACTCAAGAATATGAATGTATTGTTGGACTTGTTTGTTATCATTTGTATGGCAAGGCGAATCTGCCATGCCAACAGAAAGCGTGTCGAGCCCCACCCAGCAAAGGCGCGTGGGAAGGGTGGAGCGGTCAACGAGCAAGGGCGAAGGGGAGGCGAGAACGCGGCTGGGACAGAGAGGTAGCTCAGGCATCGACTGGTGTCACTGCTGTGCCGCTGACCGGGAGGTTCAAGCTTCCAGTGCCGACCGTGGCAGGATTTTCGACACTAGCTTGTCAGCTAGGTAGCATTCAGTCACTCTCTGGAGGAGAATTCTAGCGGCAGGCTGCTCTGTGGTTTTCCCGATCCACCAGGTGAATGCCGAAGCTCATCCTCACCCATACCTACACACTCTTACATTTACGTGGAAACTCTACCACACATACCGGGAAATCGGTCGAGAGCTTGAGCTTGTTCCAGCTGGGGCGGATCCCTGGTCGTGGGAGATCTGTTGGAGAAAATCCACGCTAGCTGACGGCAGGTCGGCGCCGAATCTCATCATCTAGCGGGGAAAAATCAACACCACCACCTCCCCACCGAGGAAAATATGCACTACACTTACGGGACTAATGATCTTAGCCCTTGACGCGCCCGAAATCACTAATCAATCAAATCGAAGGCTAATGGAGAAGAAGAGACGGGGTCTTGGACTGAGGCGTGCGGGCGAGGCGAGAGCTGCTCGTAGAAAAGATGATGTGGGCGATCCGTGTTGGAGTTTGCTTAGGCGCGGCAGATAGTCTTTACTTCCATAAAAGTCTCGAGTAACTGTAAATGAAATCTACATGAACATATTGTAACCCAACCTAGAGAAACGCCACCCGCTTTTAATTAAACCACATGCCCCTCGGCATGTAACCTCTAGGTCAGGGGTGTCCAACTTGCGCGGCCTCAGGGCCACAACTAAAACCTTCAATATGGTTGCGGGCCGTATTTTCATTACTCGGGCGATCCACACGTCACCTCAAATGGTTGACCTCGGCAGTTTGCCCGGCTGCTCTGAAACAGGAAAGGGAGGATGGAACCAAGCATGTTGTCAGGCCGTACCATGCATAAGGCAGTGAGGCACATCGAGATTTTGAATTTCTTAATTCACCAGAAAAAATTGTTAAATCTAAACGTACATTTTTTACATTACGGGGATTTTGACCCCGGCCAGGCGCGTGCGCTAGGCGCAATGTTCCCGACACGGATGCAAGGGCTTTTTAAGTTTGTCTAGTAACCATTTGCGAACCATAATAAGCGGCACCGCGGGTCGCATGCGGCCCGCTGACCACCGGTTGGACAGCCCTGCTCTAGGTGTTTCACGTCTCGAGCTCTCGCAGCCCAGTGCGCCGGGTGCGGGGAGGGAAATGGAGGGAGCAAAGAATAACAAGAGAGTTCCGGAAGGAGATGGAGGAACTGTGACACACATTCAAAGTGACGAACCGCTGCTGCCAGCGGTTAAACTTATAAATTTCGGAGACACGTAGAGATATTCACATGCTGTGTTTCTTTAGAATTGGATTCACACGTACATACACATACAATTGTAAGTTTTTGTGAGGTGTGTGTGTAAGTACAGGTGAACCATCTAAGTTGGTCATAACTAAAGTCATGAATGGTTTGAGGTATCTGAATACAGTTTTTGCCATATTATAATAGATAATGAGCGAAATTACATTTTTTATTACGTTTGTAGCATTTTAACTGTGGAGAAAGAGAAATAACTTTTATTTTATAATCCTGTTTTTACCAGAGTTCTAAAGATGTCGAAGAGAGGAATACTTAAGTATGTTAATGGTCGGAAGAAATTTTGGGAAAAAAACTTCTCAAACATCCTCATAAGCCACATCTCCCGCACTTTTCAATTGGGGTATGGAAAGTGGAAAGAGCACATCTTTCACTAGTGACATTGCGTTCTGCTCTGTAGATCAGACAAGGCAGGGTCGCGAGCAAGGACATTAGCTCACTACAGTGCGTGGACACTGCGTCTAGAACAGTGGTGTCAAAGTCTTCTACTGATGCTACTACTTCTATGTCGTGACACCGTAGCATACCATGAACTCTGCGCAGCTAGCGTCGGGAAAGGAAACTATTAAGAGTAACCCCCCGTTTTACAATAAGGATGGCGTTGCCTCTGGTGGCGGGGTAATGAACTGCGTGGAAGGGCGATTTCGTCGTGGCACTCGTGCCACGGACTCCCGCTCGTGGCATCGACCTTGACAACAGTAGTCTAGAGAAACTAGTGCGAGAATTAAAAGTGACAGTTGTACAAATTGTGCCATTGATCATTCTTTGGGTACTTGGCCCATGACATTTTTCGAGATGCCAGTTGATAGTTATTGGCCAAATGATCTGTTATTTGCCTTGCACTCTCCTACATCAAACATTTTGAATCGAAAATGTATTTTTCCAAATTATTATTGGTACCTGCTTAAATGCATTCGAATTGTCTAGGAAGTTGAATGTATAAATTACATAACGTTGGTGTAAGATGCCAGCACATGAACGAGAAGGACTAATTATAGTTTTATGTAATAGGATTCCATAATTAATCCGTAGTTTGGAGTTTTTATTTATTAAAGGACATTTGGAGAACTTTTGATATGTTTTGTCAATTTTAATTTGGACGTGAGATTTCCATATCTTGGAATTAATAAACTCCTAAATATTTAACAGGATTATCATTTTCTATGAAGTTTCTTAGATCGGTTAAAGGCTGCACCAGAGAAGACCAAATCCGAAATAAAGAAATCAGAAATGAACTAGGGATGCAATCAAGGAAAAGGCGAATGCCGGAGCAGCACCCTAACAAACGGGCAACGGACCGCGTGCCTTATCTTTCCTTTCCTCTTCCTTGTCCTCTCTCCACCCCTTACACGGACATTTACACTTACACGCAATATACTACCACATATGCCGAGAGACCGGTCGGGAGCTTAGAGCTTGTCCCGGCTGGGGCGGTGCCCCGCTGGTGGGAGATACCTGGTTGAGGGGAAAACCCCGCTAGTCGACGGTAGGTTGGCGCCAGATCTCGCCATTCAGCGGGGAAAAAATCATCGCCACCTCCCGAGAAAAACACGCACTACACTTACGGGACTAATGACCTAAGTAGTGACGCGCCCGGAAACACGAATCAATCAATCAAAAAGGAAAAGGGGACCCACCATAAGGAAAAATTAAGAGCATGTCGTTCGTATACCACCCGAAATTATTCCAAAACAAGCAATATAATATTATCCATGTGACAAAAGTTTGGAAAGACAAAAGAAGAGATGGTAAAATCGGAAGAGGCCTTAGGTATAATCCTGGAAAGACAGATGACTGATGATTATTCTCTGGCCAAAAAATTGTAGTATTATTAATGATAACGGGAGTTATTTTTGAATGGCGACGTCGAGTAAAGATTTTTTTGCTTGTGTTTTGTTTAGATTAATATGTATTCTCTATACACGAGTCCAATGCACATATTTTTTTATTGAATTTTAGAATAATGGTAGGTGCAATTTTGATATTTGGATGCGACGAGAATAAAGCTTTATCATCTGCATAAAGAACCGAAGCAACAAAAGGAAAGAGGGATTATCTGGCATGAAAGGTAAAATTGTAGAGGAGAAAGTGTTGAACCTTCAGTAATTATGGAGAGTAGGGTGGAGGCTAGGGAAAGAAGAATTAATTTTTACAGCAAAATGGCCATCAAAGAGAAAGTTTTTAACAATTTCAAATAAGTAATGAGTACCAATATCATGTAATTTATGTAATAAACAAAATATTCCATACTTTATGAAAAGCTTGGTCTTGTCTAAGAAGAGGGCAGTTGTGTGTTTTTACAGTGAAAACTTTTTGGCGTTGGAATCGATGGCGGAGGCGATTAGCTTTTCGTCGGGAAAAGTCAGTTCGAGAGAGCGTTTGGGTGGTGCAGCGTAGAACTCATGGCTATTTAACTTGATGGATGTGAGTTCGAGTGCAGGCGTGGAGAAAAACTTTTTCATGGTTGAAAACACTTCTGCGGGTTCATGTTGTAGTATATTATTGCGAAATCGTTACTAATAATGCAAGAAAATACGTACGTTTGTAGCACCACTAGTGGTAATAAGTTCTTCCCATAAGTTCTTCCCATTCCCATTCTTCCCTTAAGTTCTTCCCATTGTCATAGTTCCACCCTCGGCCTAAAATGTCGAAATTCCTTTTAGAAGTACGTGATACATATAATGTGATGTTTTCTCAACTGCTTCTTCCATATGATAATATGTTTCCCAGTGATGTCGGTTCATCTTATTTTCTTTACTCTCTCTCTCTCTCTGTCTCTTCTCTATCACTTTCTCTCTTTTTGTCTGTGTCACTCTGTCTCATCCCGCCCCTCTCTCTTACTTACGAGCGCCGTCTCTCTCTCTCTCTCTCTCTCTCTCGCCCCATCTGTCTCCGTCACTCTCGATCTCTCTCGCGCGCTCCGTCTTATTCTCCTAGGCCTCGCCCTACGTCACACGGCAATGCTCAGCAGTGTAGCGTCGCAATCGTCAACGACGCCAAGTTAGATGAGCTCCGTCGCAATCGTCAGCGACGCCAAGTTAGTT